>CAEGAE010056589.1:0-59888 GCA_903067095.1 Girardinus metallicus
TGCTGAATGCTTGAGAACAGTTTCATAATTCAGTAATATTTTTTTGTATAGAATTATCACATAGTTGTCTTTTATTGACTGATTTTATCAAGTGCTAAACACATAAACAACATGAAATCTCATGTCTATAACAATCAAAATGTCATTAAACATTTCAAATGCTGAATAAGAAACTTCTGTGTAAACCAAATGAATCCTTGTCAGTACAAACTTTGTATTTTTCAGTTATGTGACTCTGACTCCACAGCTGATCCCTCAGCTGGTTGGCAAAACCCTTTGTCCTGCTGACTCACAAACAGCAGATGAGATATGATGTGTCTTTAATATATTAAAGACACAAAACCTTTTTGGGCCTGGTTGGGGCAGTTGGTGAGTAGAGGGACCATCGATGTTACTGGATTCTAAAATGTGGCTTAAAACTGAGATCCTGATGTTTGGATATGTAAAAATATATATTCTGTCTGCATATAAATCTATAAATAGTTTGATTTCTGTCTGTTCTGTAAAGATACAAAAGAGAGCAAAGTGAATTTCTCTTTTATATTGACCAATAATTTAATTTTACTTAACTGTCGCTGTGTCACAGTGGCATCAGGGAACAGACTTTAGTTCTTTACACTATAAATATTCAGAAATCTAAACTCAGGTCCTCTCCTTGGGCTGCCACCTTATCATGGTGGAGGGGTTTGAGTGTCCCAATGATCCTGGGAGCTATGCTGTCTGGGGCTTTATGCCCCTGGTAGGGTCACCCGAGGCAGACTGGTCCTAGGTGAGGAACCAGACAAAGTGCAGCCCTAAGAACCCTATAATGAGTAAAAACATTGGATCTGGCGTTCCCTCGCCCGGACGCGGGTCACCTGGGCCCCACTCTGGACAGCAAAGTAAGGTTCATGTGGAGGGTTTTTTGAAAGCTGCGGGGGGGTTACTGTTCAGCCGTTTATTTTGCAATTTTTGTGGCGCCTTAAAAATGCGCAATTTTCACACAGGCCTGATGCATCTGCGAAAAGCCAATTCATTTGACAGAAACATAATAAGAAAAGGAAAAATAAACATAATTACAATCGGCATTTCTTGTGCTTAGCTTCTCTGGTCTAAAAATTAGATCAGCTGGTTTGGGGACTACCGGTGAAAATTAGCACATAAAACTATAACTTGATACAATGTATATCTCCTCTTGTGATTAATGTATACTGTATATCATCCCTGTTTTAAATAAAATAACAATTGTAAATTGTATTTTTTTAAACATATCTTAAAGA
Source organism: Girardinus metallicus (assembly GCA_903067095.1). Classification (NCBI taxonomy): domain Eukaryota; kingdom Metazoa; phylum Chordata; class Actinopteri; order Cyprinodontiformes; family Poeciliidae; genus Girardinus; species Girardinus metallicus. Next base: position 1,260 of record CAEGAE010056589.1, read on the forward strand.
AGAGCCAACTCTTGGATTAAATAAATTAGTATTTGTGTGTGCAAACTTGAAATTACAGTTTTAATATACACATACTTTTTAACATACTTTCTTTGTAGGACTTCTTGCATCAGGTAGCGCTTCAGACTGTTTTACTAGTTTCCTCAAGAACAATTCAAGACAGGAATGTCTAGAATCACTTTAATTTTATTTCTGTTTGAAGTGCTATTTCAACATGTTGCTTCCAAGAACTTCACAACAATGCTCTAATGCAGTGCAATTCAGTCTGAATGTGATAATATTTGTCTGTTCACCTACCTTTTGTTCCTGCCTTGTCTAGTCCAGAGTTGTTATTAGGCTGAAACCTATCAGACGCCAGGTCAATGTACACTGGACAGCTAGGAAAGGCAGAGAAAAGACAATTGAACATTTCTGAACGCACACTCACATTATCGAGTACAGTTAGAGTCTCCATTTAGCCTTATTTATATGTCTTTGTACAGTGGCAGGGAACCAAAATGACTGGAAAATACCCATGCATGCACTGGAGACAAACTTTTATACTGCCCACATAAAAACCTGAGTGAATATTACAAGGAATTTTCTTAATGTGAGGCAACAGTGCAAACCATTGTGCTCATTGTGCTCATGTAAATCTTTTCTGAAGTGTGTTTATTCTGTTTTGTTAATCCAGTGTAACTTAACAACAGCTGTTGTGTCAATTTGGACTCATTATGTACTCTTTCTATCACAAGAACAGAGTGGTGACAGACTCCCTTTCAAGAAAAGACACTGATTATTATCTCTGTCATATTATTGATGACTCAGCATCTGAGTGAAATACAGATACTTATGTTGTATTCTGCATAGTAAATATAACTATCTAAATCATATTGTTTTCTCAGTTTTCTTATTCTAAGATGAACAGAGTATTGAAACTAAAAAGTGCAAGCACTTGTACCAGCCAGTAGGAGTCACCACTGAGTAATAACAAACTTCCCCTCCACAAAAACCTGTTCATTGTGATGGATGGGATGCCGTGGTGAGCCAGGAGCACAGCTGCAGGGACTCGGCTATAAATTGCTCTCATGGGGTGGATGGTGAATGCTTTTGCTCACATTTGGCCAAATTTTACCTTTCTTAAATGCAAGGTGTTGATCGACAGCACTGTCAACAATAAATCAGATTGAGCTCCTCACGAAATTCCCATATGTTAACTAGAACATGAGACTTTAGATCCTAAGCCTAGATAGTCTAACCCTTGATGTGCTGCATCCAAGCTGCCATCCATCCACATGCTTCATGCTAAAATACAGGTTGATTTGGCATTGGGGGTCTGTGTGCCTTTCGCTTTGGAGCATCTGGTTAAGAAGTGCATCCAAACATTTGGTTGAAGTGGCGCGCTTAATTCCTGTCTCCAGTACTTACAGAATAGAGAAAACTAAAGAGTTTTCATTGTTGTGTTAATCCATTTATAGTCTAAACAGACTATAATGCCAGCAGTTTACCGAGAGGAAACAAATAAAGGTGCAGAAGTTAATTAGAGCAGCGCACTGCGGTTAATTAGACCGCAGTGCGCTGCACAACTAATGCACACACATTAGTTGTTAATGCACACACATTAGTTGTGCTTTTTACCCTGTGCTCGGACCGCGTGTAGGATAAAAAGCTTGCGGGGTTCAATTGATTGGTTTGGATCAGACAGATCCAACTGAATGATGAACTAGCGCAGATTTCTCTGCAGATGCGAACCAGGAGGAATTTGTGAGGCTGTGAGTGCAGACCCCAGCAGGTGAAGTGCTGGTAATTTAAGTGGAGTTGTTTAATTTATTCTAAGTTATTGAGGCTATAAACAGTGTTTTTTGTCACTATGGAGAAAAAGTTAGATGCGTTCATCTGCTTTATTTGTGATGTGATCTGGATTCACGGTTCAACTAGGTCAGTATTAACTAAAGCACAAAAAAATGCAACTGAATAGCCTTTGTTAATATGATTATAATTTGATGGGTAAAAATAGAAAATTTTTTATGCTGTCAGTCAAAATGACGGACAACAACAATGTCTGGCATGATGGTAACAACATAGAAGTTTTATCCAAACTACACACACACACATATGCACCCGCACACACACGCAGACACACCCCCACTTAATTCTGTGTCTTTCTGTCTTAACAATGACTTTGCATTGACTTCCATTAATTGTTCATTCGTTTCTTGACCCTTACCCTAAATGTAAGCATTACCAGTACATGCCTAACCCTAAACTTAACCTAAACTCAATTCACACATTAGTGTGAAGCCTAACCCCTAACCCAAAAGCAGCACTTCTTCCTATGGGTCTTGGGCTTTGGGTCCCATTGAAGCAATCAGTCACCACAACATGGTATGTGTTAGGAAAATGGCCTTTATAATGTATCAAATACGAGGCCACACACACACACACACCCACGCACACCCACCCCCCCCACACACACCCTCACACACGAACACCATTCTTTTGGATATCAGTGTTTTTAAAATAATTATTTGCCCACATTCATTTTTTTTTCACAATTAGGTGTTTCAAGTGGTCAAACAAAAAGTAATATCAAAGTATAGATGAAATACATTTTTGAAATGGTGAATTAGCTAATGAAAGTAAAAACACAAAACCAACCATCCCTTCATGGCACCCTTAACATGAGAAACGCTTGTGCAAATCTGTCAAATCAAGTGGCTGTAGTGCCGGCAGTGACTCCACGTTCTTCGCAGAATTGTTTTAATTCTGACACAATGGATGGTTTTCAAGGATGAACAGCCAGTTTAAGGTCATGCCACAGTCGGGTTTAGGTTTATAGCCCGATCCCAACCTGAAGCCGAAACAAAATTTGGTGCTGGATTTGGTCAAAATTATTTTTGTGACAGTCAGGTTGACTCAGGCTTCAATCAGCCTACAGAGTTGGTCTGCTGTCGCCGTGTGTCTTGCAATTGTTATATAATGAATAGAGGAGCCAGTAGTTAACCCTGCTGAGGAAAGAAAGACCGTAAGGTCCAGAGGTTACACAGTAACAAAGCAGCGCACTGCACAGCTAATGCACACTTGAGCCTGTCCTTTTCTCCTCCTATCAATCATACATCCGAGAATATTTGCCCTTAACTTACCCTGCTGTTACAACAAGTGTCATTGTAGTCCTCAAAGATGTTTAACAAAAGCTAAAAGAAGAAATTACACTACAAAGCCAGCAGAGTGGAAATTTAGCGATCTAAAAGCATTTTAAACTAATAATTGACAACAAGGCGTTGGCATGATTTCACTCTCTCAAAGCTTAAGATTCCCAATTTACTCATTTGTAAGAGCAAATTATTTATATAAAAATTAATCAATATATTGTTGGTGTAAAAACTTTGGTAGCACTCTAAAGCAACTAAATATTGAATAAAATGGGAACCAGAAGTTTTCTGGCTTGACCTCAGTGGTAAATGTGGATGCAGTAGCATGAGGTGAGTGTAGTATGTCTTATGTTTTCAACTAATTCACTGGACAAGTCAAAAAGCAACGACTGAAGTGGTTCAGTCACACCAGCAGGGGAGTTTTGTAAAGGTTAGCAAAATGCAGCTTTTATTTTGATAATCCACTTCTGGTTATCAGCAAGCAAATTTACATACCAGCTAAATATTCAGATTGGAAAATAAATATTTAGTTTGAAAATTAAATGTTTAGATTGGAAACTGAATACTAAATATTTGGTTTAAAAACTAAATAATTAATTTGGAGCTAAATACATAAGCTACATATTCAGACTGAAATATTTAGATAGGAACTAAATATGTTGTATGCAAAATAAATATTCAGTTCACTAAGTAAATATTTAGCTTGTGAATTAAATGTTTAGTCTGGAAATCTGACATTCATAAATGCATGAATAATCTAGTGAAAATATGACTTTGAAAAATGAACACTCACATTTTTTTCTTTGTAATAGGGTAAATAAATCAAAATATTGCTGTTAATATTTTGCTGTGTAACTTTTACACACCTCTGAGAGGATCATTTTTCTGACTTTGTCCACCTCATTGGACAAATCATCATGATTCCCTACTTTGACACATCTTTTTAACCTTTTTACAACTTTAGACATGAAAATTTGTATTTTTATATACAAGAACACACTAAATTCAAGAGAAGAAATAGTAAAAAGCATAAAAACAGTATCTGCTTTATGCAACATTTAGGACGATCATGTTTTATCATGTTCTCTATCTGCCCAGACGATATCTAAAACGTGCACTGCACAAAAGGAAGAACCTTGTTCCCTGGCTCAGTACTCACTGCTCTGCAAGCAGGACTAAATAAGAGTTTAATTCTGTTAACATATTGCTCTCTGAACAGTGAGAAAGCAAGGCTCAATGGGGCCTGATTTATGTGCTGACAGGCTGTGGAGGCTCAGTGCATTCTCTGTGCAGTGGAAGACATATCACTGCTGGAAGCTAAATAAAAAATCAATGAGAGAGAGGCTGGTTGGTTGGGAAGAGTGTTCGCTCGGCTGGGGTTTAACAGCATTTTAACTCTCTGTTGACTGAGACTGAGGGTCTGCCTATTGATTTTATAATACCTGCCCCTCTTTAAATGAATTGGTTCAATGGGCCTGCATATGTTTGTGGGCGAAAACTTCAGTTTCCTTATGCAGGAGCTTACAATATCTAAACGTACACATCCAATTTTCAGGCAGTCTTATATGTTATTTTTACTGTTTGTGTAGCTATTTGTGTAACAATTATTTTCTACAAAGTGTATTTCTATGTGACATTTTACACAACATCTAAATCCAGATAAGTTTGAATAGAATAGAATAGACCCCAGTTTTCCCACGGAAAGTTCTACATCACCTATAGTAAAAACTTTTCAAAGAAAGTACTTGAAAGACCTGGTACTTTGAAAGGTTTGCTCAAGTCTACAAAAGTAATTCAGTTTATCTGCAAAATGTCCTGCAGAAAAAATGGGTGAAAAAGCCTATTAAATAAAATTAGAAATGTACCAAATTCTATAAAACCTAAACACTAAAAAGATGCTGACGAGGGTTTTCGCAATGCAAAAAAATCACAAAGTTTTTATCAGGATCATCCAAGATTTGGTTTTAAATCAGAGAGTAAATTATGAAGTTTCATTTGCATTGTTGCTTCTGGTGTCTCTCATTTTCCCCTTGATAATACTCCATTGATTCTCTATAGGGTTCGGGTTAGGCCAGTTTGCTGGCCAATCAAGCACAGTAGCACTGATCAATGAGCTAGTTTTTACTGTCTTTTGGTAGTGTGGACTGGTGTCAAGTCAAGGTGGGAAATGAAATCAACATCTCCATAAAGCTTGTCAGCAGACAGAACCACAAAGGAATCACAAATTGTGGAAACTTCACACTTAACAACTTAACACACTAAACTTCAAGCAGAGTATGTGTCTCTCCACTCTTCCTCTGAACTCTGGGAACTCGATTTCCAAATGAAATCCAAACTTCACTGTGATTTGCAAAGATGACTCTGCATCATTTGGTCAGGCCTGTTCTTTTTCTTCCTTTGGAATACAACATTTGTAGCCCATGTCTAGGATTTATCTATAAGTAAAGGGTCTTGATGTACTGAAGCTCAACCAATTTTTTCAACGGCTTTTGTTTGATTATACTCTAAAGCAGTGTTTCTCCACCCTGCTGCTCCAGGCACACATGTTTAGATGTTTTCCTTTTACAGTACACCTGATTTCAGTTGGTAACTGATTAACAGACATTTGCTGAACTGAATTATCTGGTGAGCAGGAAAACATCTAAAACATGCCGGACAGTGCGCCTTGAGCAGCAGGGTAGGAAAACACAGCTGTGGTGTACCCTATTTTCTCTTTTCTACCACCTTTTTTTTTACAAAATTTCTATTGATATACAATAACTTTTTTCACAATAATCAAATATCATCAGACTTTGAGTTTCGGTTGAGGTGAGCTAGCTGTAGCCTAGCCTAGCAGATAGCAAGGAGAAGCTGTGAGCAGCTCTAATGATTGGTAGCGCTACGTCCCTCTTGTTTCAGATTGGTTGTATTTCTGCAGACGGATCAGAGAGAAGACGCGTCGCTTTTGTTCACAGATTATCTGTCTCAGACTGTTAGAACATGGTGACAGTTTTAACAAATATGTGAAAATCTAAAAGCACTTTATGTTCTGTTTGTTCAGAAATTGTACATTGTATCACATTTAAACATTCATCGCACCTTGTTCACGATGTTGTAATTTACAGAGCGCCTTTTGCTTTGTTGACAAAAAATCCTTTGGAGCTCAACATTAGCGTCTAGACCTCAAAAACTCCCTCACAAAATGTTTACATTATTCATTTCTAAAATAATTTAAAGCAGCTCCAACATGTTTTTTTTTTTTTCTATCATGTTGAATAATATTTAGGATCGAAGGATTGAAATGCAACTGAAAAATGTCCACATGGTTAATCAGATCACAGAACAGTTAGGACTTTGAATTCCCAACTGACATCAAAGCAGAGCTGTAATTAGACTAGATAAGTAAAGTTACCTTCACACAGCAGGTCTTGATAATAAGTTTTCTTATTACTAATACTACTAATTAAACCCTAATGCAATTAGACTTCTGTGTGACCAGTTTGCATCCCAAAAGTTACCCGCAACTGCATGTTTACAGCTTATAGTCTGCTTGCAAGAAAGGACAATGTGAAAAGCAAACTTCACCAAACACAAATAAATAAATTAAAGTGAACCTCAGAAGTATGTGACTGATGTTTATTGTCTGATTTAACTCAAGTAAGGATGAAAATAAGGCAGCAGTACAGTAGACTGCCATTAGGCATTAATGGCAAGCAGGCAGAGAAGCACCTGCTTCAGGTTGGTTGTTCATTTACAGTTTGCTTCAGTAAAACATAAACGTCTGCTTGTCATCATTTAAATGCAAGAAGTTTTGGAAGGTAGGTTTACATAAAGAAATCTCTCAGTGACACTCGTTCTTAGATAAATAAGTGTGTCATTTTGTGCCCTTGTAACCCATCAGTGGACCTCTGTGACTGGCACTCCCTGATCACCCTAATGAGGCTCAGGCTCAAACCAGGGCGAGAAGGCAGTGCCATTATCTAGTGTCTTCCCCATTAAAATCACCTCCAACAGTCATGACTGTCAAAGATGTGGCCTTCGTCTGCTACAATTAGCTGTTGAGGATTATGCAAGTAAACTAGGTGATCTGCTGTGAGGGTGAACCATACCGGGGCTCATGAATGTGGAAGGGTGACATGAAGGAGAAAAGGGGATGCATGTTGTCCAGAGGGCAGCCAGTGATTAGTGGCATCAACAAATCCATCGTCACACTGGCGATGTTGTTTGGGTGGGAACAGAGTGGGGTGGCTGAGTGGCAGTGGTAATTACTTAGAAGAGGTCACTTTGGGGTAACAGGTCATGGAGTTCACCCTGCTAGGACCCTGATGGCCCTCCATGTCACAGACAGCAACCTATTGAACTTAGCACATTCCAGTGACAGAGAGGTCTCTGCTCAGGCTACACCGCAAGTTCAGAAGGTGTACACAACAAGATAATGAAATGGAGCTGGTTCACACCTATATATACTTAGGCATTTTGATGATTCGCTCACTTTCAAACACCATCTGGAATGTCTAATGAAAAAACTAATATTGAAATGTTTTTTTTTTTTTCAAAAACAAGTTGTGTTTTTCACATGTTGCTAAAAGGTGGCTTGTCTCTGCAACTTTTATGTCTGTGCTGGAACATTGAGGTCTTTAGTATGATTGCTTCCTCACAATGTCTTAAGATGTTTGATTTTGTTCATCTCTCATCTCTGAGGTTTGTTCCATGTCAAAACATCACTGTGATTCATACTCCGGAGTGGGATGGCTTGATCTGGCTACCCAAAGGAAACCTCATTAATTAACTTTTATTTACAAGGCACTACCTGGACTCCTTCTGCAATTTTGCAGAGAAATGTTGACTTTCGCTCACACTATTTGTTGCTTCTTTCTGTACCTTTTGTTTGGACTGAAATGGGCAAGAAGGATTTTGTTCCTTCTCTCTTCTTTGTACTTGTTGCAAGAAACATGTAGGTTGACTGAACTCATCTCGATTAGTGCTTTTGAATCTAAACTAAAAGTTCTATGACAGGTATTGTTTCATAGCTTGACATTTTCTTTTAGCTGTGTACTTTTCTGTGTTGTATTTGTTGCTGCGTCTTGGTCAAGATTCCCTTGAAAACAAGGTTTTTAATCAAATGGGGTTTTTTTGTCGTGAAAAACTGAAGGTTAAATACAATACTAAGATGATTTAACTTTACATGAACATGAACTCACATGTACTTTGCACTCCCTTCCTTAAATTATGCTTTTAGATGTCAAACAATGTTTCCTTAAACAAGTGGTTTTCTCCCCACAAACTAAACACTGCTTAGTTTATAAACAGAAAAATAATTTGTGAACATCTGTTTTTTCCTGATCATTTTACTGGGACCACGGTGTCGTAAGTCCATGTGAATATTACAAACATAATAAAACAATTTAGCCATCAAGACTGCAGCACCCTTACAAACCAGCTCATCCAAGCAGATGATCTTACTGGACAGACGTGACAAAGTAGTCATATATGTTTGTTTTATTCCAAGTGTGAGGACAAATTATTTGCTTTTGTATTCATCAGGTCATGATCCTGGCCAAGAACACAAGACAGACTCAAAGAAACTCAGCATACTGATAAAACACCACTTGACTGATTTGGTTAAATTGGTTAATTTACTGGAGTTTGCCAACTGACAGATGGTACTGAAGACACCAGCCATTCCCTTAGCTGCTAGCCATGGAATGCCTCTTTGCCACTTTTAAAGAGCAGTTTCAAAGTGACTCCAGATATGGAGAAGTTTTATGGTGGAAACCTTTTAGTCTCAAGTAGGCTTCATGGATACGATCTAACCTGTATGGTTCTGTTCACTTGGGAATCGGAACCCTCAAGTGAAACTTCACCCAAAGCCTTGATAAATATAAAGCTGTAACATCCTACTTCCTACAGCTTGAACTGGTTCTCAAAAAACACACATCTCCCCACCCGTTCATCCCATACACATACACATGCTTGCACAAAGCCTGATGGAAGTGAAAGAGCCACCAGGATGCGTTGCGGTGCCTGCTGTGAATAGAAAAAGGGAACGCTAACGCTCTCCACAGATCAACCACACATAGGTCTCTGTCTGTCAGTGACGTAAATGTCTATGTACAACTCTTCACCACACTCTTCCTCTTTAGTACATCTCTTGTTTATATGAAGACATGTTAGAGCAAAGGTGTAAGCACTACACTCTCACGCATTCAGAGGAGATTGGTTGTGAAGTCTGACTCCCCCCTTGCTCTTCTTCAGAGGTTGGCCTATTGATTGCTGTGTGTCTTACTGTTTCCTGAGATCCCCGTCAAGCCTTGTTACGACAGTTGTATTCCTCTGCGAATCATCAGCAGGTAGCTGCAGAGGAGCAGAGGGACTTCAGCGGCTCCTGAGCTTCATTAGGAAGAGTGCTCATTATGCTTCAATATGCGCTCTGTTTCTGAGGACTCAGTCTTGATTTTTTTAATTCATGCCACCAGACCTTCAATGTTGAGTCCTTATGTGTCTGTTTCAAATAATTAATTTTTTTTTCATTCAGACTGTAGCTTTTTTTCCTGAGCTTGAATCATGAAATCAGTTGCTTTGTGGAACATAACAACAAGTAGCAAAACTCTTACTATTCCATCACAGTACTCTCTTTTTGGACTATTTTGTCAGAAATGTTACACTTCCCTGAGTGAACAGCAACATTTCCTGAACTACCAAGGCAGCTAATGATTCAGATCTTTGTCTCCATGAACCTCTAAATAGAAACCATGTGAACTGAGATTATTTAGGCTAATTAGTTTGTTTTCTCCAGTAAGCGCACTAACCAGAAAAATGTCATTTGCTTCATTCAAACCGCAGACAGCGACAACCTCAGTCAAAGGGTGGCGCCATAGACAAGAGATCAAGAACTGAGAGTTAGCTCAGATGCTAAAGAAACAAAATAACAATAAGAGATGTTTCTTTTTACTTCTTATTTCTTATTCTCTTTTGAGGGGTGTAAATAGAACTGACTAAAGTGAACAGGAGCTGTGCAGTGAGTGACAGATTAACTCAGATCCACAACGTGAACCGATTTTCCACTTCCAGCCTAAATCCAACTTATTTGTTCAACATGTGAACTATACCAATTAAAAATGATGAGTCTACAAATTTCCAAACTCAGCATTGTGTTCCTTTGGAAGTTGGAAGAACATTTGCTAACACTGTATAAAAAAACTATGGTGAATAATGTGACTGCTGCTTTGTTTAATATGAGCTCACTCAACCTGTCCTCTGAACTTTTAGATGTCAACTGTATCCCCTTATCCATATCTGCACAGAACAATACTATTTACTCTGCAAGTGTCATCTAATCACACCTGCTACTACAGTTGGTCTTCTTAAAAAATTATGTACAAACATTACAACAGACACCGCTGCTGGATCAAGGCATTATCGTGTGGACTACAAGCTGGCAACTTGCTTCAGATTTAATACTTAAATGCTGACATGAAGTGTCCAGTTTCACAGTAAGCAGCATATTGGGAACATCATCACATCTTTATCAGTGCATGCAGGTCACTGAAGTGTTACGGACAGTTTACACATTTAATTGCATTGTAATTCTAATGTATAATAAACCCCCGGTTGTTGGCCGTTCAGTGTTCGTGGATTCACCTGTTCACGATGGAACGTCACTCCGAGTATTTCGTTTAAAATTTGCCAATTTGCTGATTTCTTTTTCATTGAGCATATCTAAAATATTCCAAATAACATGCATCTTGGAAAGTTGAAATAATTCAGAAGTATTTAAACTTAGGAAGTGTTCAACTTTTGCGTTTTAAGTACAACTACAATGTTACTTGACACACTACTGTCTGGCGTTTGCTAAAGAGCCAATCCAAAAGCTTCATTTATTTTCCTTGCCGTTAATTGGTTGTTTGACAAGAGTAGAGAAATGGAGGACAATGGATATTGCAGCAGCGCATTAACTGTTTCCACTGTGTGTATGAAGCCATATTAAGGTAGAATTTTTGCTTGTACTATCACAACAGACAATTATAAGCATTTTTTGAGGGCATCTTGAAAATTTAAAGATTTTAGCGATTCGCACGCTGCGCTGGTTGCTGTTTCCAGTGAGTTCCGGGAATCCACTGTAATCACACAGTGCCACAACAATGTGGGAAGAATCTGGACTCGTGTTCTCAGAGATTCTCAGAGTCTTCTCAGGGACCTTCTATCTACCAAGGAGTCCTAAGTCAAGAGTGATTCTTTCAGATGCTGCAAGCAAAGTGAAGCGTAGCGTTATCAGAAACTATCTTAGTGAAAAGGTCAGGTTAACCTCGTTGCTAGGTGTGGTTCGCTCTATTGCTATATGTGATGCTGTTTTCCAGTGACTTTGATTGGTTCTTCTTCTACTTGTAAGAACGTGGTTGGCAAACAACTTAAAGGAGCAATACTGCCACCAAATGGTGAGAAGTGTAGAACGTTATAAAAAAAAACTACAAGAAAAACATATTCTACCATACAAGTTACAGTTTTTAAAAAATACAATTTGCCCTGATAACTTTTATCATGTTTTTTCCCATTAAGGGTAATTATATAAGTAGTGGGTTTCAGTGGGTTACAAAGAAACAATTAGCCTACACCCCAGCAGTCAATTGACATAAATTATGTGATCATGGAATCTAGACTGGATTCAGAAAAGTGCGTCATGATGATGAAATTATGCTGATTTAAATTAATTGCCACTCAGCATCCTTGCTGTTGGCATGGCTCCATCTATTTTAAGGAGAATATTATGGAGTGAAAATAGTCTATTTTTCTGGCCAGCGAACCATTCCACCACCCAGTAGTCATTTTTCAGACTACTTAGTCTGAAAAATGTACTTCTCAAAAATGCACAATATATATCTATAAATAATTTTGGAATATTATAAGGAAGAGCTGAGATATACCATTTTCCACCAAACTAACATATGTTAGTTTCGGCACAAGCACAGTGAGAAACTTTTAGAATAAAAACACTAGACTCAGAGCAAAACTCAGATGACCCAGCTTTCTACTAGCATATAAACTCACCAGCTACACACAAATTTGGGAGCTCCCAAAGCGTGAAATGAGTTTTAAAATTACTCGTGCACTTGTAACTGGATCTGTGCGTAAATGCAGTTTTATGTGTGTGTACCAGGTGACTTATGCATACTTTTTCAACCTTTGTAGGCGTAGGAGAAGGTTTATTTTATTTTTAAGGTTTACAAATCCAGTATTACACACGCACAGATATTTTTACACACACACAGATATTTTTACACAGGCAGAAATACTTTTACACATCCACAGATATATTGAGACTATTTTCACTCCATAGAAAATCTCCTTTCTACCCGTTCTGGGAAGCTGGATTCTCAGTGTCCTGTTTGCACCAAACACCTTAAAGGGATTAACTTAGCAAAAGAAAATGAAATGAAATAAACAATATTTGAATTGGTTTTTCCTCAACTAATTTGTCCACACCCTTCTTCTCTAGCCAATATTTTTGTTAAAAACAAAGGTAGCTGTGACGGTGTGATCGGTGGCAGCTTTTGCAGTTGCCTGTGGGGGGGTGAAAGGTCAGCATGGGGCAGGTGTGGGAGCCGCAACTTGTCCTCACTCAAGACAGTGGAGGAAAAGGGGAAAAGTGTCGGTATACACTCAGCTAGCTACTGGGAAAGGTGTTCTGGGCTTGGTTAGATTTATTTTTCAGTCAGAATACAATCTACAGCAGTAGACTGCATTTTTTTTTTGGATGCAGGTTTACTTCAGGGATGCAGTACCTCCCACTGACCAGCAAAGAGGAGGAACTCTTCAGGGCAGATTTTTTTTGTTAAAACATATTTTTGCATATTGGTTGAATTAAACTCCTCCTCTTTCTCTTTGAAAAAAAGGAAAGATGGATTAATGTAGCACATACTTGGATTCATAATTATTTTATTTATTATTGAGTGAGATTGGCGACCTATCCAGGCTGAACCCCGCCTCTTGCCCGAAACGTTCGCTGGAGATAGGCACCAGCACCCCTCCCGACTCCACTAAGGGACAAGGGTGTTAGAAAATGGATGAATGGATGATTTAAATAAATAAAACTAAATAGACAATAAAATGTTTTATATGAGTGTCTTTGTTCTCTGTATGTAGGTCAGTCCTTTATGGAAGAGTTCTAACAACAGATTTTATGAATTTTATCTTATCTATTCATATTCTGAACCTGCTAAATCCCAGTCACACAGGGGTTAGGCCTGTCCCAGCTGTCAATCTTGGTTGAAGGAGTAAACTGTAGAAAGTTGAGCAGTTCATCAGAGGCCCTACACACAAATGAGACAAACGCATAAATAACAACATAGAACTGGTAACTTTACATGTATCTCCTAGGCAGTGGAAGGAAGCCTGAGTAAACGGAGAAACATCCACATGGAGGATAAAGTTCAAGTAAAACCTTGAACTGGGAACTTTTGTGACAACATTGCTAACCAGCTGGATTACCTTGCATCTCATCAACCTCTAACATTCAGCCATCATTAACTTAATATAGTCATAGTGAATACTGTTTACCTGAAATTCTTTCACATTACTTTGCTCCCCCGGCACCATGGACAGTCTGCATACTTTTTAAGAAGCTTGTCACAAGTTAATGTGAGAAAATATTTTATGCAGGTTGGATTCTCAGTTTGATTACCCAGCTTGCCCCTCTAACCTGGCCTGGAAGCACAAGCAGGATGAACTCAGCCCTCCCTTTTGCTACTCATTTGATGCACTCACCCATGCAGTCTCCCTCCTTTTCTCTCTCTCACCCTGTCGCTCTCCGCTCTGCCCATTAACTTCAATTAATGTGATGGTTCATCAGTGGCTGAGAGCTCTGTCACAGGGCTGTAACCCACTACTTATATAATTACTCTTAATGGGAAAAAATATGATAAACAAATTCAATTATCCCTGACCTATTTCCAATGGTTTGGACACGGGTTTATAATTCATGTCATCTCTGAAGTATGAATATGAAGAGATCTAATTACCTTGGTGTCATGTTATGGATGGACAGGGTATGTAAATATATTCCATATTCATGTTGATGAACTGCTGTGCATTGTAAAGGCCAGAGAGGGAGTGAGCGATACTGAAGATGAACACCCCCTGTTGTGTCCTCAGTGGCCATCAATTCTTCACTGAGAGCGGCCTTCATCCTCCTGTATTGATGAGTGTTGTGCTGGTGCTGTAGACTCCTCCAGCGACCACACAAACGATGAAGACAGATGGACAAAGATTTAATTAAATCTGCACCTGACTATATGAAGATGGAAGGAGGTAATTGAAGATGAATGCCTGCTTTGGCTGCTAATCCAACCTTTTGTTCGTATCTTGTTTGCATATGAACTTTACAGAAAATTGAGGGAGACTTGCATTTATAAAGTCCTGATGCTTTATCCTGAAGTGAGCGCAGCCTACTTAATAAAGAACTGGCATTATTGTGGTTCACCTGAACTACTGTATCAGTATGTTGATATGATATGATATGATATGATATGATATGATATGATATGATATGATATGATATGATATATGTTATGAAGCTAAGCATTATGAGGAAATATGCATTTGTTCTTTTTCACTTTTTTTGTTCTGGTATTTTCTCAATCCTGTTTTTAGTCATAAAGAGTTGGAGCTAATCTCCAGAGGTCAACTGGCAGCTGCTGACCTTTTCGAGGAAAATGGAAAAATTCTCAGTGATTATCCTTTAATGTAATAATGTTGCTGTATTTTTTGTGTAACAAAGGAAAAATGTTTAATTGTCCTAAAAATGTGTTACAAAGTAAAGTCATAAAAGTGTGTCAGGCATCTTTATTCAGCCAAAGTATTGTGAGGAACCATTCCCATCCAGACTGGTTAAAGAACATCCATCAACATCAAGTTTGAAGTCTTGGTCCAGACTTTCACTGGACCATTCTAACTCATCACAATACTTGTTCGCTCTTGTGTTTTTGGTCTGCTGGTCATTTCAGGCTGACAGCCACGTCTTGGTAGGCTTGCATCTGAACATACCACTAGATCAGTTCAGATGACAGATGGATAGAGCTCTGTGAGAAGTTCAATGACTGAAATGTTTTTCTTTTGAAGAACATCTGCATTTACTGTATACTCTGATCATATTACTCACAGCTGGACTTTAATAAGTTAGCCAACATCTGAAAGTAGCATGAGTAAAGGGGTCTCAATAGAAATTTGTGCCACACTTTTTAGATTTTTTTATTTAAATAAAATAAAACAATGTATCCTTCCCATTTCCATAGAACACATTGAGGTATGTGGTTGCAACACTGCGACGAGGAGTGTTAGGGGTAATGATTTGAGTCTGTTTTGCATTCTTTGAGCTGAGCGTGAGTTTTTCTGTAAACCAAAGCATTCTAGAGTCTGGAGTCATTTATGAACAGGTTCCTGAACAAGACAAAGGTCTCTGTAAACAAAAAAAATAGAATACTGAAAAAGAAACAAATCAATATGCTTCAACATCCCAGTCAAAATCTAATAAAAATATTTTATTAGGCATTTTAAAAGAGCAGACATAAACCTTCACCAATAAGAGTGTTAAGAGTTTTACAGCCTAAAGGTTGTGGTTAAGTACCTTCTAAATGTACAATCTGATGAGTTTTTGCCACAGTGATTGGACAGGATGAAAATAGCCTGATATCTCTCATCCAGGTATCTAATTTCTGAGAGTCATTGTGTTTGTGTAGTGGTTGAATTCTAGCCCACCTGGTTTAAGCTACACCAGCTTATTAAGTCTATAATTTTTTACAAAAAGAAAGGAAGAGTAACTGTTGTGTCATTGGCAGAGTGGACTAAAGCCTTAAGCGCTGAAACCCTCATCAACCTTTGTAAATAATTTGACTAAATGTATTTTGTCTGTACTGGTTTTTTGTAACTAACTTGTTTTAAGCATATTGTTGTCAGGACACGATTATAAAAGTTATCTTTGATGCCAAGGAGTTTTTGTCCTGATTAAATAAAGGTTGAAGAAGAAGAATTTTGCTCACCATGTGGGAAAGGCTAATTTTGAAGTACAAGAAATTTAATTATTTGTAATCACTGTAAGAAAAGAAAATATTTGTAGCATTGCTACAGTTCACAGCTGATTTCTAGAATCCTCTTGGGTCTTAAAAGGGGAAAATGTTAGTGTATTTCTAGAAATATCAACTGCATTCCACCAGCTCTTGCTCAAAATCTAAAATACTAATGCAGTACTGATCCAACTGAACTGCTTTGTTCTATACAGAAAAATGACTATTTTTTAAAATTTATGAATCTTTAATTTGATATGCCAAAACAAATGTTTATTTTGTTTGATTGTGTTTTTACATACAATTCATTTTAAATGGCAAAAAAATAAAAATAAGACACAAAATATAGAGAGACTGCTCAAGTTTGAGCAAAAATGATTCCAGGTTCATACTGCTGTTAAAATATCGTTCTGTTCCAACAAACTCAGAATTGTGTATTTTATTGCTCCATGGCCTTTATGTGCCTTTACACCTCCACAGTGTACAGTTTCTGTCATGGCCACAATGGGAAGAAAAAAAGTTTATTTTTTTAATAAACTGTGCCTGATTTCCAACAATGAGATCTTATGAGAGTCAGAGCACACACATGAGATCTTCTGTTCAGGAATCACTCAGAGGCCTTTGAAAGCTGGAAGGAAAGATTTGTCTGATTTTAAACCCACTTCACAAAAGTTTCTCTGGGTGTCAGATAAAAACTGTCTGTATAACTGAAAAAGGCAATAGAACCTGAAGAAGCTGAAGCTCAATGCATTACGTCTACATTTGGAAGTGTGGAAGGTTATTAAATGCAACTACAAGTAGATCTGGAATGTATTCATTTTATTACCAGTGGGGAATAGAAAAGTAGTATATTTAAATACTGTATTACAAAAGCAGTGTAGAACAAGTTTAATCTATTTGAAAATATTTAATGAAAAGGAAATTTGTGCAGAAATAACTATCTTGTTCGCGCAAATAAAGATCTCTCATGGATGTGGACTCATGTCTTTGGAAAAGCGTGGGCTCCCTCTGTTGGCCAGCAGCTGGCCTCTGCCCACTGCTGATGAAGGAAATGTGGGGCCAATGTAACTGACTCTGGTGATAAATGGAGGCTCAGGCGTGTTAAGGCCACTGTACCAAGAAATGGTAAGAAAAAAAAAAACATACACACACATTTTTGGAGTTGGAGAAATTCATTTGATTTATCCTCCACTGAGAGTCAGTGACTGCTTTTCCAAGGCCAAAGCTGACTACTTCAGTAGTAAACCCTTATGTGACCACTTTTATTTCTCAGTTCTTACTCTGGTCTCACACTCAGCCCTCTCTGGTTGTCTGTCTGAGTGTGTGTGAGAGCCTGTTTCTTACTCCATCTCCGTACACGCTTGTGTCTCGAAGAGTTCACTGACTCTGAGGGATCGATGAAGGGAAGAGATTCAGAGCCAATTATTTTCAGCTTAATGATCCCATGGGTGCAGGCCTGAGCAACAACAAAACGCCTTCAAGAGACATCAGTTCTGTACAAGCCAGCTTCTCCATTCCTGCATCGCCACAGCGTGGACAATAACTCCCAGCTTTCTGAACCAGATTGAAGCATGGGCTGCAACACACACGCAGACAGATGCACACACATGCAGTAAAAGCACCTGGGAACTGTTTGGTGGGGAGCGTCAGTTCTCTGTATGAGTAGGTTTCTGTACTCTGCCTGTTTGTCATCAAGCTGCTTTCCTGTCAGGTACAGAAGAAATGACTCCACTTAAACGATAACTCCTGTCTGTTGGTGTTTAAACCCTAGTCACTAGTCTCTCTTTCTGCATGTTTGTTTCTTTGGATACAAAGAAACTAATTATTTAAGGTGCTTTTCCACTGGCAAGTTGCTCACTAACTGGTTAATGTGCGGTTTGGTTCTACCCCAGGTAGTGAGCTTTTCCATTATCCGATCTGTCCTGGATAATGAGGGCAGGACGTGAGCACGCAGCAGCTGTGGTCAGATCTCTACTGATGCTTTCAGCGACACTCAACAATGAAGAACCTCCAAGTTCTAGTTCTGATGGACTCAAATAAACCCAGATATTAAAATTCACACCTCAAGCTAGTATTATGTAGTTTCTGTGTTTCAGCACTAAACTGCAGCTCCTTCAGAAAGCTGATCACAGCTTCACCGTTCCTCTTCTTTATTTCTGTCTGTTCTTCAGAGAGACCAGTTGCTGATAGTGCTACTAATCCACGGTCATTCTGATTTGGAATTTATTTTACCATGTGTTCCTGGCACTGAACTCTATTGAACTTATAATTAATCTTTTCTACTGAGCAGCTCTCTGATAGCAGAGGCATGTCAGTGGTCCACAGCTAAACTATAGTGTTGTTTTGGAGTTTGCAGTGACGTAAGTTATGAGACAAACAATGAATGCGGTCAGCTGTTCGGTACCCTGCTCAGTCCAGCTAGTTCTACCCACACTGGATCTGCCAATGGAAAATCAATCTGGCTGGGGTGGACCGGACCAAACCGGTTAGAGACAGTCTAGTGGAAAAGTTCCTTTAGTTACTAGTTTTCTTAGCTCACCAATAAATATGTGATGAGCCAAAAGTAGGAACACGTACTGAGAAAAAAAAGAAAAAACATGAATTAATGAGATGATTGAATTTTTTGGGGGGTGGAAGGGTTGTTTTTCTTTTTCTTTTTTTTTTGCAAAATGTTTTAGTTGACGTTATGAAGAAACCAAAATAATTAGGGGAAATAAACGTACATAAAAGAAGTTCTTACCAAATGTGCAGTGTCTTGTAAAACAAGTAGGGCAGCCTTTAGCTGTTCCAAAAACTTCCAAGCACACAGGTGTAATAAATTTAGCATGACACATTGATACAATGCTACTTGTGCAATAAGTCCATATGTGAAAATGTTCACTCCTAAATATGACACAGTCAACAATTTGTGGTATTATAACAAAGTGGAAGTGATTGGGCAAGACAGAAACTCATCCACAGAATGAAATGACAGAGCAGGGTACCAGATGCTGAGGTGCATATTTTCCAGGCACTGGAACAATGTTTGACCATACAATGCTCTCCACTACCTCAACAAACACTTTCTCATTTCTGGTTGATCCATCTAGTTGCGCTGACCGTTACAGTCCCCAATAATGGGCAGAAAAGCCCAAGAGTTATACTGGTTTGTATGTTGGGATGACTCTACTGCTCTTCTCTATAGCTACAAGGAAAATGGTGACAGTTGATTTTCTTCTCTCTTTACGCCCATGACCAATCAGTGAACAGCAGCATAGCTTATGTGACATACAGTACTTGCAATCGACCGACCCTATTGAGCAAGGACCTAAAACGCAGAAACCAGACTGGAAAAACCTGTGGTGAGAACACTCAGCAAACAGCCTGGGTAGAGTAGAATCCACAGAAAAAAGGACAATAGAGTTCAAAGGTCTACAACTTTCTGCAGCTTCAGCAACAACAGAGCTCCAAACTTCTTGTGGCCTTCAGATTAGCACAGAGACAGTGCAGACAGGGAGCTTCACAGAATGGACATGCAGGGGTGATGTGTTCTATGGAGTGTGGAAATTGACAGGTCTGGTTTTGACAATTGCCAGGAGGACAGTACTTGACTGAATGCATTGTTTTAAGTGTAATTTTGGTACAGAACAGATTAATGAGCAGGGCTGTGTGAGATGTGCTATGCTTGGTTTCTCAGTTCCCGTTAAAGGAACTCTTAATGCTTCAGCAAAACAAATGCTGTCGGAGCAGTCTGGGGATGGCCCCTTCGTGTCCAAAATAACTGAGCACAAACTCCATGAAAACATGGAGGAGCAGGTCTGGTGAGGAGGAACTTGATAGTACACTTTTGGAATGAATTAGAGCAGGCCTGCTCGCCCAACATTAGTGCCAGACCTCACAATTGTGCTTCAGAAAGAACCTAAATAAATTTTTTTCATAAAATGTAAATACGCTTTTTTCTTTTAAAAATTGATGAACCTCATTAAGAGTTGACAATCTTATTTCCAGTGGCTGATGCATTTGGATGATCAGAGAGGTATGATTTAAAAAGATGTTTAAGCTGCAAGTATCTGAAAATATACTAGTATTGGAAAAAACATACCTTATATAACAGCATCTAAAATGATGTTAGTTTATTTTACTTGAAGGTCTTAAAACTGGAGAAAACCTGTTGTGCCACACCTGGACTGTATTATCTATGGTGCAACGCAGCAATAAGTGGTTAGATGATGTGGGGCCATGAAGTGAGATGATAACAATGACTGAAAGGTTTCCTGACTTGAACCCACAACTTGAGGGAATGTCAATCCACTGAATTAACTACAGGCTCATCAGAAAAAGTGAAACACTAGAAATGTTCTGGACCAAAACCAAATACATCTCCAGCCAGCTCGTGGAATTTCTTACGTATATGTGGTATTAGTTTGAGGAGTAGATATTAGTTGCCCACTAATAGAGGTGAAAGTTAGGGGCTGCTTCCTACCACATTCTACATTTGAATCATTGAAACTGTTGAAAGTACACTGGAAATTGTAGTTTTTGAATTTTAAGTTGATAAAAATTTACATTTTAATGGTGAAACATGGTCAACGATAAATTCTAACCTGTCATTTTTTAATACAACAGACAGATGCAGATTGGTAGCATCAAAAACTCAACTGTATTTTTGTTGAATCTCACAAACTTCCTATTCAGAACTACTTTATTTGTGCTTTACCTCCTTCACTGGAAAACACAGCCGTGTCCTCTGATAATTATCTTAAAAAATTGATGAGGTGAAGGTCCTGCTGAGCTTGGAACCACCTTCTTTCCCAGGCTGCAGAGCAGCGGGATGCCAGGTTGTTTAAAACACTCCCAATGGGCATCTGTGAGTGAGGCGCCGCCAGCATTACTGTCCCCAACAGCTTAGTCCTCATCAACTATTTAGATATGCTCTCAACGCTCCTGGGGAAGCTAATGCTTAGCTGCTGGTGATCAGAGGGAGAAGAAACACTCGTCAAACTAATGGCCACAGAATATCAAAATTCTATTCTTTGCACAGCCAAAATTTAACCGGGTTATAACCCACACTGTGAAGGCTGGGTTCGTTTCCTTTGCAGGGAAAATGAGGCAAAACATCCATAATTTCTGCTCTTCAGTTCAAACCCACCCTGTACTCTTGTTCCTTTACTATTTCTCACATAAGTGAATCCCCAGATGCTGAGCTACCGTGTCCCCCTCTCATCCAACAGCCAGTGTCCCTGGACTGCACAGATACCTCTCTGTCTTTCTGTGCTCACCCAGGCTCTCACACTCTTCCTCACCCTCACCACCAAACCGGCTCCTCCTCCTCAGTCACTTCCATCTCGACTGCATCCCCACTCTCCCATAAGCAACTCCATGAGGGGTCGCATGATGAATGAGCAGAAAGTCAGCAGGACTGTGTGCGTGTGAGTGTGTGTGAGTACAGGGGAAGTCTGCACGCACATGCATGTGTGTGTGTTGGTCGGAGAGTGATGACCACAACTGCCAGAGTGATCACAGTGGGATTCATTACGGCGACAGACAAGGCCGCCTCTAAAACTCAGAGTGTGTGTGTGCATGTGTGTGTGTTCGGGCTTGTATCGGAGCATGTGTGTGCATGTCTTGACAGGCCCTCCACTAAAATGGCGTCTGAGGATTACCCTGACTGGGATGGAATAAACAGTGCTTTGTGTGTGTGCGTGCGTGTGTGTGTGTGTGTTGGGGGTGGGATGGTTTGATAAATTATTTACATCAATGAGAAAGCAGCGTCGACACTGTTTATGCCCGCACCTGCTCTTCTCAGTGCTTAAAAGATGATTTATGTGTTATGGTCACATCGGATTTCAGCAACTATTGGTCTGCTGTCTTTTGGGACATAAAGCGGTGGTTACAAAGTGCCGCAGGCTCGTTTGGGAGGCAGCAGTGAGAGAAGAGCAGCATCATATAACTGGACCAGGCAAACTCCTGTCCAGAGGGCTGTTACAGCAGTTTGTTTGCTCTTACACTCAAATGAGTTATGGACACACTAAGGCAGGGAAGGCTGGCAATGGCTGCCATGAATCTTGTGTTGTGAGGATAGGTTCCCCTGACTTAAAGTCTCTGCTAACAGTAAAGAGAAAATTCCAATGAAAACAACATGAAGAAGCTCCAAAAAGTCACAATACATCGCTAAGGTAATTTTTTCTTCATTCAGACAGTTTTTTATAAGGTTAACGCAACAAAATAGATGTAATTTTACTTTCAGGATGAGTTAACCACACTCACTACCTTCTGAACCCCAGCTGTTTGAAAAAATGGGAAAAGCAAAAAGATGGTAAATAAAGTGTATATTTCTGCATGTAACCAGCCACATTTCCATTACAAATTGTTGGAATCCAGGGTGGTTGTTTTCTTTCCACCAGATGCTGCTATGAGGCTGCATCTCCTGGAGGGTGTGACCTGGATCATTGGATCCCATCACACCTGCGGTCAATCTGTCCATCTGGAGGAGGATATAAGCGGGTGACTGCCGGCACTTCAGCGCCAGAGTGTTAGCCAGTGTTGGTACACCAAGCCCTTCAGAGTTTTCAATTGAAGATTACTTACCTGAGCTTCTAGTAAATATCTCTTGTGCATCTTTCTCAGGATTCCTCTGAAGATGCTGTGGAATATCCATTTGGTCCCGAGTCCCTGGATAGACTTGTGCCTTCCTTCTTTGAGACGTCATGCAAACTGGTTGCCCGATATTTGCCTAATATTTGATTGGCTGTCTTTCTCATTTTCTGTGTTGCTTGTCTGTAGGTGAGAGGTGGAACACTGATGGAGGTTGCCTTCATCACCTTTTTTGCCATTCCAGACAAAGCCTAATCTACACTCCACTCATGATTCTGATTCAAACAAGATTACTGTTAAACTTTTGGAGTAAACTGTCTGAGTTGGACTCAGAAAGACCTAAACAACAAAAACAGGGGAGAACTCACATGACAGCAAAACAAGTTAGATTAGAGGCTTTTCAGCCACTTAGATAATGTCTATCCTACATTTGCTCTTTCTCTTTTGCTTTCCCAATGAAGTTACATGAACTCTGTAAGGAACCCATATCACTCTGCGTCTTGCAATAATTTGCCCCAAAAGTTGCACCAACATTGCTTCGCTGTCATGTGCAGAACGTGAGTTCCAACTTCTCTGGAGTGTCTTAGCTCCAGATTGCATCATTTTCACTTCTCCATAGTATCTGCCAACATGTCCCAGATATTAGTCTCCTGCTACAGACAGGGGTGTCACAGCCAGATTTACATACAGCCCAAACAACACAGACATCCAGCAGTACCTCATTGCTACACACCAGCTCAATATTTCATAGCCATATGAAATATGCCTGAATGTGTGCATGGCATCTGCCATCTTTGGGGCTTTGTAGCCCCAGGAGGGCCGTTTGATGTGTAATTGGGAAGTGTGCTGAATTAATCAGCAGTTTATGCGCTTTTTAATTGAAATAACAGTTTTCGAAAACATGGATAACACAGAGAACAGCATCATAGATTGTTTCCATATTGTCTTTTGCCTATTGTCAGCTTTCATTTTTGTGCTCATTAATAGCCCGTCGAGATTCAAGAATGAAATAAGTGTTAAAATCAGAAAGTGCTTTTACAGAGAGGAAACTCTTCTCTGTGATGTGAACATGAAATAACGGCTGAATGCTCCTCGGAGAATTCCTCTGATGCAGATTGCGTTGCCTTGTGTTGTCTTGTTTTGAAGACAATTTTTTTATTCCTTCCTTTTTTCTCTTCTAAAAGCTAATAGACAAAGTCTACCTTACAGCGTTGCATAGCGGTATTCCAGGTGAGCCTGTGGCTGATCTCCCACACACTGACATGTAACCTCTGACAATTTACCTTCTTCTCATTTGGAGTGAGTCGAGGAGCTGCAGATAAGAATTACCAGATATTCTACCAGTTTTTTTTTTCTTTACCACTCTGGCAGTTTTGCATCTCTAATTGCAACACATGCAGAATAGATTGGTGCAATCTGTAAATGGAGATTAAATAAAAGCTCAGGACCGTGCAAGTGAATAAAAGTAATACAAACAGGGAGTTTATTTTAGAAATTAGAGGAGGTGGTTGATGCAAGGACATTCCACAATCCTATGTATTTTTATTTCTACGTTATCTCCAACGTAGAAACACAAACACAATTTTAACTTATGCATCAGTCTAAGCTTTGTTTCAAATTTAGACTATTTTAAAAGAGAAGAAATAACTAAAGATACATTTGAGCATGATTTGCAGGGCTTAAAATACAACTAAATATAAACTATTAGAACACTGAAATAAAAAATACCCAGGTACAGGAGGAAAAAAGGAAACAAAAATAAATTCTGCTGCTACAAACAGCTGATATGCATTCTTCAAAACATGTGAAAATAACACACCTCCAATGGGTCAGGGTCAGGGACAGAGGTCCTCTGGCTCCTTACAGTAGAGAGTTGACTCAACTCTGAACATCCCATGATTTGCTGAGATCTTCACTATGATTCTAAGGGGGAGCCCAGCTACTCTAAACAGGAAGCTGCTTCACCTGTTTGTATCCAGGATTTCATTTTTTCAATGTTAACTCTCATGAGAGTTACTGCAACACCTGAAGTACTGCAGATAAAGCCTGATCCATATGTCCTTCTGCCACTTCATCCGACCATCACTCATCAACAAGACACAGAGATAGTTAACCTCTTCTACTTGAAGTACAGACTGAACCCCAACCCAGGGGGAGCAGTCCATCTTTTCCAAACAGAACCACAAGTTCTTTGTATACCTTTCTGTTGTTTAGGGTTATCATTATGATCCATAAAATCTTCTCACTAAAACATAGAGTCAAACCAACCAAATTCCAAATGAAGGACTTAAAGAGTAAAAGTCTGTCATATAAAATCATTTAAATCTCAGTATGTACTAATACACTTCAATAAATTCTAAGGTTATGTAACTATTACGTCAGATGAAATGGCGTGACCCAGTGTTTACAGTGATGACAGCTGGAACAGCATGCACCTCCACATTTTCTTCAGTTCATTTGATTAGACTTTGCATCTTTCTTTTTAAGTCTTAGCTGTTCAGACAGTAAAGATTCGCTTCTGAAACTTTCTTTAGAAATCATTGAAATGTCTCACTCTCTTGGATCACTCTGACCAAAGTCCACTGCAGGTCAGATATTAATATTCCACATTACCCCAGTGCAGGAAAACTAAACTGTCCCTTCAGTTCTGATTCTGATTACTTGTACTTTGCAGCTTTTCAGCTTAATTTAATTTCCTATAGCATATTATTATTGCATGGCCTGCAATCCACATCTAAAGTCAATTGTATTCAGAAGCTGGAGAAAAGGAGCAGAGAGTATTCATATGCTGTCAATACAGCACAGAGAAGATTCCTTTCACCTGCCTGAGATGTTGCTATATTTATAGCGATTGCACCGACCATTAGACAAAAGCATGGAAGTGTCTCTCTTCATCCCCATGACAGCAGCCATAGCACAGATAATAAATTGTTACAGTAGAGATCAATGTCTCTTGGAAGCGGGGAAGGAAGAAGGGAGCGAGTCTCATTGTTCTTGCTCTCTGTTTGCTGCTCTTCAAGAAAGATCCCCAGCTGCCAGCATGACTAATGGCAACCATTCTGGAGTGGCCGTTTGGTACTCAACATCACCGTGGACTGGGAGTCGGGGCCGTCAGGTCTCTCCCCAGCGCCCTCTACGCATGGTCCCAAGGGTCCTGTGCTCTGCCTAGATGGAAAGGAGGTGCTATAAATCAGCCCGTCTGGGGCTTGCTCTGCTTTACCATCCATCTTCGGCTCTGGTCCCTGATGGTGAAGATGGGGCAAAAGGGGTTGGGAGTCAGAGGGTAGAAACGGTCCACATATCTGGGGAGAGGCAGGATGAGATGCAGAGAGGTTGGGCAGAGGTCTATCTTTGGTTTCACCCAGGGGTCAGAGGATGCCACCACAGTGAGGAACCACCACAAAGGCCACACCACAAGTACTCAGTCTGTTTCCTTCTGTTTTTTTTTTCTCTTTTTTTAACTATTAAAGGGACAGAATTATGTAAAATCAACTTTTTTGAGCTTTACATCATTTTACAATGTTATTCCCACTTCCAAAACATACATGGATTGTGGCTTTGATTATTTTATGCCTGTTTCAGATATTGTTTAATCCCTATGGCAACCATTCAGCTGAGCAAAACACCTGAGTGGAACTAATTCCTCCACAGAGGAAAAATCTGTTCCTTGGATCTGGAGTTTCCAAACTTCCACCTCACAGAGCTTACTCCCCAGCTCAGCTCCTTCAGACTAGCCATCAGCAATTAGCAAACAGCTGGTGGAAATGCACATCAGCTGAGCTACTTCTCATTGCAACGCTGGTTAAAACGTAATTGAAGGATGGACAAAGGAACGATGTTGTGATGACTTCCTGTGGACGAAGCTTCGGAAAGAGCAGGATTTTTTTAAAAGACAGAGGCTCAACTTCAAGGGGTTCAATTATGAAGTTTCTTTTAGGTAATATTTGATATATAGAGAGTTTTTATAACAACTGATGTTAACATAGTTATTTATTTATGATTCAAAATGGCACTATGTGCCTTGAAGACTCACAAGATTGCCGGATTCAGGTCAGCAAGTTTTATATTAGACAAAATTCAACTGATTAAACGCAAAAAAACAGTTTTTAAATTAACCCATTCGACCTTGTGTTAAAACAAAAACACAAGAGAGTACTGACTGCTTATTAACAACATGTGCTGCACATTTCTCAGCAAAATCTTCCTAAATTGTTGAATTAAAGAAGAAGAGGGCAAAATTCCTCCATAGAAATGTAAAAGATTCTTTGTTAGTTTTTCAAACACTTGGTGTCAGTAGTTGCCACCATGGGTGGCAAACCAGGTTTTACGTTTAGTACATGATTACTTTTTCACATTGAGACAGTTGGTTAAGTTTATAGATTTATACCAATTACATCTTGCATTTAGAAATTTCTCTGAGAACTGAAAAAATACAGTGCCAAAGATTGAGATTTCAGGTATCATGATACTTTACATCTAATGTGCATAAACAAATAAGTTCAAATGTCCTCTGATTCTGAAAACATCACCTTTTGCCTCTTACCTTTACCCATCCATCCATCTATCCATTATCTAACACCCTTGTCCCTACTGGTGCCTATCTCCAGCTAACGTTCCGGGCGAGAGGTGGGCTTCACCCTGGACAGGTCGCCAGCCTGTCGCAGGGCAACACAGAGACAGACAGGACAAACAACCATGCACACACTCACTCACACCTAGGGAGAATTTAGAGAGACCACCTTACCTTCATAATATTAAATATTTTACACATTTAAATGAAATATGTCACAACTGTATGGCCACTGATATAGCTTGTTACCAAGGTCTGAGAGGGTGGGAGTTAAAGAGAAGAGCATGAACACATATCAAAGGGTGAGAAGAAGCCAAGAAATATTTTGACTCTGAGTGGGAGCTGATGTGTGTGTGAGTGTCTGTGTCTCTCTGTGCGGGGATCCATGTGTATGTATGCATGTGTCTGTGCCTGCGGCGGTAGCAAGGGTCGGGCAGAAAAGGCTTTTTCTCCACATCTTCAAACAGCAGCACAGTTCTGTGCAGCAGGACCCTGCAGACGGTGGCAACGCCAGGGGCTGCCAGGGTGGCGGAGAGGAGTCACACTGCTTCAAAGAAACAAGACACAACTGCAGGGCAGAGCATCTGATCCAAGCACGCGCCTCCACCCTCCAACCAAGCATGGCAAGGAGAAGATGCAGTCGGTACGGCTGGTTTGTGAGGGGGTGACTTCTCTATTCACTGCTGCTTCACTTTCTCGTCGGAGCAAACAAGAGAGATATGAAGAGGTTACAATTACAGCCCGTCATGCAGCTTAAACACCCTGCTCCATCTCCCTCCATCTCTCCTCCTGGGAGAGGAGCACCAGAAAATGGGCAGACAGCCACAGAACAAACTCAAGAGGAAATGTTTTCCTTAAAACTGTGATAAAATTAAGACAGTCTAAACAAGCATGACATGTTGACATGCTGTCAAGCCAGAGACTCTGAAGAAGTTGTGTTTGACGTGGTGACAGCTGTGGCAGTATTTTGAGCCAAGCTGGCTGCCGTAGAGATGTTGGACGACAAGAACAGACACAGTATAAATGTAACATTTTTCCATTGAAATTTGCAACACTTTTTCTTCACAAATTAATCACAAAATAGTTACAGATTTGTGAGTCTTTGTGAGTGTGTTGGTGAACAGTTGTGTGTTTTTAAACTGCTTAGCAGTCTGGGAATTTTTGTACCGATCCGATACCAAGAAAATACAGGGTTAGTAATACCGATACTTTTTTTCTTGAAATGTCTTCATCATCGAATTACTTGGTAATTTAACTTCTCTTAGTTGATAATGATTATGGTAAAACATGGGGAAAACTTTTAAGGCAAGTCAAAGTGTTTTATTAAACTATTTTATTAAACTATCAATGTCATATAACACAACAAAGCAGAATTAAATACAATTATTACATTTTTACATTCTACTACACAGTATTTAGTATGAACTCAGTCTTTGACTGTAATCTGCATGCAATCCAAATAAGAATGCTATTTTCCCCTCAATAGCTAACAGAGGAGCATTTTCATAGTCAATGTTTAGATTGATAAGTCCAGCTCTGCTGCGACAGACTGGCGACCTGTCCAGGGTGACTCCACCTCTCGCCCGGAACGTTAGCTGGAGATAGGCACCAGTAGGGACAAGGGCGTACAGAAAATGGATGGATGGATGGAAGTCCAGCTCTAAGCAGGGGTGTGGAGGAGTGCATTATAAAAGCCCATACAAATGTCTGACACCTGTACACAAAATATATTATAAGATGTAACAGTAAGTTAATTCTCTAGTTCTGTTCAGTAGATTTGTTGGTAATGATCTGTTTATTTGTTTTTGTATTATATAATAATTTGAAGTTTAATTAAAATATTGCTAAAAAGTAATAATGTCTGCATTCCTAACAGTACAAATATATAAAACTAGGCAAGTTAAAGGCTTCTCATAAAACATTGAATGTAAAAGGATTTATTTAACATAAAAGAAACATTTTTACTTTCAAGCTAAGCAAAAAACTGATGATAATAACATAAGAGCCATGTCTCTTCTTTGGGAGCCCTGTTACAAGAAAAAGAGCCGAACTTCATGTTACTGAAGGACGACTTCAAAGAATATCCCTAAAATTTGAGCACTTCAGAGAGAACTTTTAAATCCATCATCCAAAAATATGGAACAATTGTAAACTTTTTAAGCCATGCACCTGAAGACCATGGTTTCTTTGGGGGAGGTGCAGAGATTCACATCTCTGATGGGAGAGTCTGTCAACAGGATGACCATTAGTTATTTACTCTACAAAGATATAAAAGAACAGTGGCACCAGGAAGGGAGATTGTTTGAAAGAGGTCCAACAAAAAAGACCTCAGAAGAAAACAGTGAGCGCAACTTCCTTCTTCACAAATTTTAAACACAAATAAAGTGGCCATCAAGATTGTAGGATTTCTCTTTTGTCTTTAGCAAAAGACCTCGAACCATTTATAGCACTGAAAACATTAGTTTGCACTTGGTATTATTTAAAATTGCAGTAAGTAACTTTTACAAATTTGTTAAAATTGTCCCCTGGTTGTGACAGAATATCTGTGAGAAGGTCAAGCTTGTCCACATCCTCTCAGTGCTGCTATTGACATCTAAAATAAATTGCACTACTCCATCAGAGCCAGAAGGGGCATCTTAGCACTGTCAATCTACCTTATGTGCTCCTCAATCTACTGGTGGTGGAGAAATCATTTACTGTTTAACTGTCATCACTGGTGGCCATTCAGAGTAATTTGAGCATTCGTGGCAGGCTATGCTGTGGTGAACCATTTGTAGTGTAGCAGATAGCAAAGGGGAGGATGTGAGCAGCATGTGCATGAGAGTGATTTACAGCGCTAAGAACCTCCTTCTATCTCTGATTGCCTGTTTCTGACAGCAGTGTATTTATTCAGATGGCAGTAGGACCACAGGGAGAAGGCAGAGGAGCTCCATCTTCTTCACAGATTATGTCTCATATGATCCTGTCAGCTTGGTGAGCTTAAACATAATGAAACAAAGAGGCAGAATAAACATGCACTCCTTTCATTTGACAGTTACGTGCTTCTTTGCGTTGGTCTTAAATATATTGCCCAAAAAAATAGAGTAACTCTTCTGTTTATGAAAGCATGTGATGTAAAAAAGTTGAGAAATATGCGTATATTCCTATAGAAATGGAGCTCCAGCTTCATGACTCTTAGTGATAGATTTTGGTCATATAACTTTTCAAACTCCAGGTGAAATATTTTATTTGGTGTGGTTGTCGCAGTCGTGGTGCTGGTAGCCTGTAATATTCACAACGACATTTAGTGGTGATGAGTAAATTTACAACCCTTCAAAGGATAAAGAAACTGCTGCTGGGCAGAGCATCTGATCCCAGCAAACACTTCCACCCGGCAACCATCGGCACAAGTGGGGGACGATAGTTTCAGCTTGCTCATCTCTTGCTCTCCTCCAAGCAAACAAGAAAGGAAAAGTGCAAAAGTTACAATTACCGCCCATCACACATCTTAAACACCCGGCTCCTTCTCCTTCCATCTCTTCTCCTGGGATCGGAACAGCAGAAAATGTGCCAAAAGCTACAGAATAAATAACAGAGCTGGGGTGGGGCTGAGGGTCTCTTCAAATGAATGCTAATTCCACTGAACCTCCACAACCACTGCACCCCAGCACCAACAACTTTGTTCACATATTGATGGGTTCTGCAATGAACTTCAATGGCACAAGCCATCTTGCAGAGAGGACGATCAAGCCAGGGAAATGGTGGAGAGAGAGAAAGTCAGAAAAGCAGAGGGGGGAAAAGAAACCGGGGTCCCAAATTATTTCTCCACTCGATCCCAGCCACTCATTTCATTAGCCATCCCGTTAATTAGCCTCCTTGAGCTCATTTGCAAGTCAATGGCTGTGGCTGTAGGACTGGCGGCTTTGAGCCGCAGCGCCCCTGTGATCTCTGGGTCCTCCAGCCCCTCCACCCCTCACACACTGGATGCAAGCCTTCCTGACAATTAGTACAAAAGAGATTCATGCTTCGTATAGCCAATACATTATTCATATTTTCTCCTCACTTAAATAAATCATAATGTTCTTGAGGGTTTTACTTAAACAACATGCTTTCTATCCCTCTTTCCCGGTTACAGCCCACTCTTTTGGCAACATCCAGGAGAAGCTGGTTTGCAGTGACCTTGCCCCTCGTTTGGATCTCTGCTTGAGTTCTGCAGAACAACCCAGCTCACAACATCTACTCTGCCACTTAATCCAAGTAATAATCAGATTGGAAAGAATGTTTACTTTGAGAACTGTAGTCCTTCCTCATATGACTAAAAGTTACAATATTGCTTAGATAATACTGTGTGAAACTATTTGCCCCATTACAGATTTCCTTCAGTTTATTTATGTTTTTGTTTGTCCTTTATCAGTGTTTCAGATCTTCAAACAAATTTTAACGTCAAATAAAGGTAATAATAAAGTAAACTAAAGTAGAAGTAAAATGATGACTTAATTTATTAATGGAAAAAAGAATTCAAAACCCGTTTTAGCTCAAACTACACACTCAGTCAGATTTAAGTAAAAAATAAATTAGTAAATAAGTCCAGCCTTTGATTAGGACAAAGCCTAATTGTTTTTTAGCCATTAAAAGTTGGATTACGGTTTGCTTTGGATCATTGTCCTGGACCAAAACCAAAATGAGCTTGAAAATGAGATCAGGAGTTGGGAATTTATTTTTCAAGTCAGCAGAATTTATGGCTTCATTAAATATGTAAGTTGTCCTGGAGAAGAGCAGCAAAGCAGCCCCTGACCATCACACCACCACCTTGACTGTCTGTGTGATGCTGTTCTCTGATAGGCTGTTTGTTTTACGTCGGATGTTATGTGATCCACTTCTCTCCGAAATCTCATTTCTTCTCCCATCTCTCCACAAAACGTTGTTCCAAAACTCTGAGGGATTTTATGTTTTTTTGGGGTAAATGTGAAATGGGTCTTGGTGTTCTTGGTCAACAGTCATTTTGACTTGGAACTCTCTCATGGAGGCCATTTTTTTCATAACCTCTGACCTTACCTGATGCAAGTGGCTTGCGATCCTCTAGATGTTAGTCTGGGTTCTTTTGTCACCACCTATGACTAATCTGGCCACTTCTAGGACTGTCCCCTTTGTCCTCAAAAAGTGATGAATGTCTGTCTGTAGGGTCCACTGGCATCCTGTAAATTTAAAAATGTATTTAGGAACCCTATAAATAATGATAATGTTAAAGAGTTTTTCTTATGAGTTCTTGAATTTCTGTATAGCTGAAAATAATGTTTGCTTAATGTGCTCTTTATGCTTATTTCATGTTTCTTACTTCCAACAACATGAAGTAAGCATAACTCTCTAGTCAAGAGAGTTCTCGATTCTACAACTCAGGCTGTATCCAGGCCTGGCTCTGGCTATTGAAATCACAGTAAATCACAGTAGTTACCATTAATAAAATAATAAGGGCTCAGTCACAGGTCAGTTTACATACTTAAAGGGAAAACATCCTTTTCAACTTTTATTCTGTACTTACTCATGTTCTTCTTGTCCTATTTTGACACTTATTCATGATCTGAAATATTTCAACGTGACAAATATAACCCAAAAAAAATCTTTAAGGCAGCATGTGCTTTTTCATAGAACTGTAACTTTTAGCTTTCTTCATTCTTTAAGCACAGATAAAACAACTCTCTCTTATCATCAATGCTTTCAGCATTATATAAGTGTTTATGTTAAGCACAGATACAAGTTTAAGTTTCTTCAGCTCCCTCAGACAGCAAACAGAGACTTCATCTGGAGGATCATGTGCCTCAATTCCTCTCAAGTCCTCCACATTGATCTGATCTGTTGGTGCTGTTGTGTTGGGCCAGTGCTGTCTGGACAGAGCAGCGCAGCTGTCTCAATGATTTAGCAGCCCTTTGTACTATTATTCATCTGACTGGAGGGAGTCAGTGTCCAGCTGAGGGCTTGCATCTTTCATGACCACTTGCACTTCATTCAGACAAAGGTACTTCCAAAGAATACTTTCGGGACCACAGCACATGTATATTGATGCACATGGCTGCATATTGATTTTTAACATCTTTATTTTATTGTCAAAGAATAAGACTCGCTGAAGTGAACTCTTAAATTTTCAGTTTTTCTTTCGACAGATGCTGCCAGTTTCTCTGATACACCTGTCACGTTAGTTAAGTCATCAGTGCATGTCCGACAGCTGTCAGTTTTAACTACAAAGTTTACTGCTCATTTGGAAAGTTGCCCAGTTCTTTATAGTAAATAATCCTCTAACTCTCTCTCTCCCTGGAGTTCCTCTGCCTCGTTCTGGTTGCTGTATTTTTAAGTGTTCTGCTCCAGAGTTGTGGGGTCTTGGAGATCTGAGGCTTCAGGTATACACAGCTAGCCTGTCACTTGAGAACGGCTAGGAACAGATAGTGCAATTAGCCAGCAGAGAACATGTTTATCTGTCAGCCCACAGACAGGTTGGGACGGCTTTGAGGGGAAGGAGGAGAAGGGAGGTGCACCACCCGTTCTCTCTGTGCTCAGGCTATTAGACAATTTCACAGAGCCCATTTTCAAATACAAAAAGGGTAACACCCATGCTCCTTCCACCCAAACCCACCCAATTAGCAGAAAATTCCCCCTTCTTCAGCATTTATTACACCTATTCAGTATTCTGGATGCTGCTATCACTTTTCCATAACTAGGCCGTACAAAGAGCAAATGCTCCATTTGGTGTGATTTGTTGCCCTGCTTGACCACTTCTTTGTGTCGGCTGGGCTGGTTAAGCGCCATGGAATGGTGCACCCCTGCTGTTTTATCAAGTCTGCTGAATCCGTAATGAAATAAGTGAGGGTGACAGTGGCTAGGGAGGGAGGGGAGGCAGAGGCAAGAGCAACAGAGCGCCTTATTTGAATCATTTAAGCAAGATGCAATTACAGCTGTGCCTGGTGCGAAGGAAACAGCCCATTTTAAAGGCAACACAAATCAATGGGCACGGCAATGGTGATGTGTTTGACAGAAGTGCCTGTTAGTGGTATGCGGCTGCTCCAGAGGATCATTACACACCCTGTAGACAATACATTATCCACAAAAGAGAAGAATGAAAACAAAGAGCAGTGGGAGAGGAGGAGGAGGGCATGGAATCGTCTTTAAAATGGCCCATAAAGGTGTTTTGGAGAAAGAAAATGTCACTCTGTTTGCACATTTTCAGGCACTCTCGCATCCTTTTGGCACTTTTACACACTTATCCTCGATGCCAACTTAGGCTTTCTCCAAGCTTCTCAGAGGAGCCTTTTCTTTGACTTTATGGACAAAGAAACTCAAACTGTGAAAAATCTGTACGCCTTAGAGTTATCCTTTACCTCACCGAAAACCATGTCCGTATTACCATCAGCTCTCAGTAGCTTATCCCAACTTTGTAGGTTGTAGTTGTGCTGTGCTTGTTATTTATGTTCTGATAATGGATGAAATGGTGCTGCTTAAAATGAAGTATTGTTTCACAAGCTCAACTATCTTTAATACTGTAAGACCCAGTGTCATGGTGATGCAACATCTCTATTTCAAACAAGAATAACAAATGTAAACTTTTTTTCCCTGTTTTTTTTCTTACTCAATGAAATACTCAAATGGCATTACAGTGTCCTAGAATGCTAGTGAACTGAAAATTTGCATACAATAAAAATTTGGCTAAGCAACATCTCTGTTGCTGAGACTATACCTGAGGTTAATAAAAAGGAAGACCAGACTGCTATCAGCATTCCTTTTAGGATGACCAGAGCACGATCTGTTGGCTGGACAGTATGAAATGTTGCCAGCAGCGTTTGCTTTTCCATTGACTTAAAACTGCACAAGTTGAAATTCTGAAAATAAATTTGCTTGATGGAAACATGCCAACTTAAAAAAAGTCACGTTTTTCAAGTTCATTAAGAATGTATTTTTGTGATAGGATGAGGTTGTATCAAAATTAGTGTATTTCACAAAACCTCAATCAAAAAAGTTTTTGCATCACAAGTCATGTGATCAACAACCACATGTTTCTAATGTTGGAAATGATGACAGGGAATAGTTGGAGGATGATGGAGCAGCATGTTTTTTTAATGACTTATTGCATGAACAAACTTATTCTTGATTTTGAATGCTTTTTTTAATTTAACTGAAACATTGTAATTGGGCAATTGTGTTGTTGTTTTTTTTTTTTTACATCAGTAGAATATCAACATCGATTTGCATCAAAATTTGTAATGCGAATGCAGCGAGTGAGACGCAACATTTTGCCCCTCACCCAATGTCTTTAATTTTGTTTTACAATTTCAAACAGCATACGAAAGGAAGGCAAAGCCAACGGAACTTCAAAGTGAGGGGGAAGCTGACATATCTATGTGTGACTTTGACGTGTACCAAGGTCACATGTTTCACAATATTATTGATATTAAACATCTAATTGTTTTTACTGAGCCTTTTGAAATTATGCCATTCATTTCTCCCAATATTGTAATGTTACAACATTTTCATAAAAACTTAATAAAAACAAAAGAAATGACAGAACCTTTGGCTACCTCTGGTCTCCACTGTGTTCTGACCTGCCTGCTGTTTGTTCCCTGATGTTCTCTAACAAACCTCTGAGCCCAGAAACACGGTGTCTGAAAGAAAGATACTCTGTTTAATTAAACATATGAATTTAAGAAAGCCTTTATGTACTTTAAAATATATATGAGTATTTTTTTTTACAGCCCTCCACGTTTATTGCTTTTCCCTTTGTGGACAAAGAAATTACAGTTTCTCAGTCGCAGAGTAAATGAAGTAAGACGTGTGGCTGATTCTGACATGCATTGCAGTTCAAGCTTAAAGCCATCTCAATGAAACCTTCTGTCTATTTGTATTCCTTTTGCAGTAAAGGAGACCAGACTACAAGCCAAATCGGCAGAGAGTGTGAAAGTCAAGACATACCAGCCTTTACTGCTTTGATTTTGACCATTCCTTTCCTTTTATCTGTCACTTCCGATTGCCCCCTATGACTCTGAAACAAAATGCTCCTTCTGTAGAGAGACCCTTTAAAGTATTGGATAAAACTTGTACTCAAAGCATATTCAAAAAGGCTGGGAGTTGCAAGTCAGTAACTGTCCATGCTTAAAAACGTCTGATAGTCTCTCTAAAGCCAACTTATATTTGTTTGATTTCAGAAGTTCTCATAAGTAATGAGAAGGAAGGAGGAAGAATGGAATGAGGTCACCTACAACAAAAAGTTCTGCAGAATTTGGGTTTTTCCAGTTAGTTAGTCTCAACATTAGATGAGCTCCAGCAGCATTCAGGCCCAGTGTTGGGTGTAACTTTGACTGAGCCTGGCACCTCTGGGACATGTCAAGCATGAGTGCTTTCTCTATCTTTCATTCTCACTTTTTGATTATTTCTCCCTCTCTCTTTGCCTGAGGACCAGGCCATCTGCTGCCTGTTGGTGCAGCCAGGCATTCAGACTGGAGTCGGCGCAGACCAGTCTGAAAAGCGGAAAGCAGCTCGTTCTGTGAATCGCATGGTTGTAGCCACAGATTCAGGCTGCTTCTCTCCTTTAGCCAAACACTTTGCATTTGGAATTCACTCTGCAGCCGCCACCGAGTTGTAAATAAAATGATCTGATCAAAACACAAACCGTACAGCAGCAGCAACACCCGTTTCCCTGAGAGCTCCAGCCTCTTTTTCGCACAGAGGGGGAGGAGGACACTAGGGATTGAGAAGCAATGCTGAAAAGTTGTCAGAGAAAATTAGAGGAGGTTCCTGAACCGTGGACCCACTGACTGGAAAACAGGAGCAGGATGAGAGACCCCAGACGTTCAGTCTAGTCATGTGTGAAAAGAAAAGAATCCCTCTCCTCCCTAAGCTTTCTGGCCGCCCCTACCCCCGTCCTCACCCTCACCCGCTCGCCCACCCCCACAAGTCCCTGAGTGCCAGTGACTTCCAGAGCAAGTTGCAAGTGAAAGAAGCCTAAAAGTGCCAAGTCAACAGCAGCCTTGCCTGGTCTTAATGTATGCAGAGTTTATTGCTAACCCCTTGCTTCAGTCTGTTTCCAGGGCTCGTCTCCTTTGTACCTGACGCCCTCCACCCTGCTGCCTCTGGCTTTCTGTGGAGAACCGTGGCTGGCCATTGGGGCCCCGTTCTGGACCACCCCTCATCTATCAGTGACACTACTGGCTGACAGAGCACTTATTCACATTCACTCATGAATATTCAATTTACTCCTGCTTCCTTCAAGGGTACAAAAGATACAGCATATCTAAATACAGGAGAGAGAAAAGTGGCATCTCTTAGTTTGCCCCTCCCCCTACCCCTCCTTTCCCTCTTCGTCAGTCTTTACACATCTACAACCTAAAGATCAGCAGCAACATGCAGGCCTTAATTTCATTTCCCTGTTTTATCAGAGGTGTCGACCAGGAGAACCCCCCCTCAACACTTTGAACAAGCTAACACAATCCTGCACCGTTTGCGCGAAAGAAAAATCCCATTTGTCCTTTGTCAGCACAAACACTTTAATTTGAGGCTTTCACTCCTGAGTAAGCAGCAGATCTTCTCAGAAGCCCAGAGAGACGGAGGAAACACATGTGGGTCCTTCAATCTCACCCTCATCAGCAGAGGCACAGCTTGTTCGGCGTGGCCTCCATGTTTTTGTCAGTCAGCGAGGGCATGCATAAGTCAAGAGGAGAGGAGAGGGGTTCGGGCGCGTCAGCGTATAAACAGCCGCCAGGACCAGCAGTCACATTTCTGTTGCAAAGTCTTGTAAGGCTGCTTGATGTGGCAGACTTTCTGGGTGGTTTGGAGCTGTGCTGTGCACGGTCAGAAGCACACAGTGAAACTGTAACAGCTAGGCTTTTTTCCTGTTGTGGCGCAGGGACAGACACGGCGGCAGTGGGAACTGAATAAAATGACAATGAAGTGCTTGAACAGCATTGTCTGCTCTCTTGTACTGAATAACTGACACTGTGCAACATCATCCCAATCACATTTTAGGGAAATGCAAAGAAAAGTGCAACTCAGGTCTTATGGTGGTTTAATGTTAAAGACACTGTGACCCTTAGCATGCAGCTATAACAGAGACTTCAGAAAAAAATTCTGACTCTTTTGTGAACCATTCTTTGTAAAATGGCATAAAAACCCAAACTCTATTAAACATAGTCTAACCCCAGATAAAAATTAATACAAGGCCTATAGCAAAAAAATATATATATATATATTTGATACAAAGCTAGAACTGAATTTCCTGACCTTGTTACAGATGCCTCATAATAATCAAATGACACTGGAATGACTAAAGAATAAATTTTTTTCTGTTCATGTTGCTTTAATCCATCAGGTTATGTAATGACCAGATCAGAAAACCTAAAAATTCAGCCAGGCAGAGCAAAGTTTAGAAGGTTTATTTGACCACTGGTGGTGGGCAGCAACAGCTTTCTGCAAAAATCAGGAGTCTCATAAAAAAAATGGAGAAGGTTAGCAACCGAGCTGAAATCTTAAAACAAATAATACTCAATCAGAAAGCCACTAGAATCTTTATAAGGAAAGAGTCAGGTTGCTACAGCGTCAGCTCTTTTAGGTGCAGGGACTAAGTAATAGAATCGGCCAGGGCAGAAGCACTTTCCTCTTTGGTCAAAGTTCAATTCACCAGAGTCAAAAGTGGCTGAGGTATGCAAGCCGTAACTGTTAGACGATGTCAGGGATCAGGCAATGGTCAAAAACAAAAGCTCGAAATGAGGTGAGGCAAGAAGCATTCGAGGTCTTCAGGCTGTGAGGCTGAAGATGATTCTGAAGGAAACTTCTTCTGGAGTTTAAAGGCACTTTACATCCATTATGGTGTATTACCGCCACCTAAAGGTACTAGATGCTATGATTTCTTAAATCTTTGTAAATAGACCCTATGCCCACAGGAAACACATCAAATATTGACATCCACATTTACTGGATCCCCAGTCCAATACACTCTTCGTAAAAACATTGTCTGATGCTTGAGTTGGTATTTGGTCCAGAAGGCATTTCCTTTCAGCTGAGTATTTACAACAGTCCTAGATAGCATGGTTCACGGTTTCTGACTAAAGTTACAATATTCAGTGTCATGTTTCCCTATGACAGTGGTGCTTAGATTTGAATTACTTAATCTAACCAATCTAGTTCCTATCTCCTCCATAACCCTAACCCTAACCAGAGGCAACAGGGGATAATGAGGCACAGATGATGTGACACTGAGATGATTTTAGGTTTATCTGCAAAGGTTATTTTCTCATTTAGGTTGTACATCCACACAGACCTGGCACTTTGGGAGTCCAGAAGCAAATATTTTTGAAACCAGATCCCGGGATAAGTTTCAAAACGCCAGTTTCATGTTTCCGTGTGTACATGCAGGACACATCTTCTTTGAAACAATGACATAGTAGCTCTATCGACCTCTCTCTGTCCTTCATGCACCTCACTTTCACAAAATAAAAATAAATATGGAGCCCTTCCTTGTTACTTGGTGTTTTTCTCATCGCCCTGTGGCAGTGCTCCCTGTAGGTGTCCCATATCTACCCCAGCGTTTTCAGTGATGCAGCATTGTGTTGTGTGGGTGAACATTTTTTTAATCATTAACAAAAATTTAGCGTGTTTGTCTCTGTGAATACTGAACCTAAGACAGAGGCAGGTTCCAGGTTGGAATATTGCAGTGCATGGAAATATGCATCACACTGGTTACACAACAGATATTCAGCCTTTGCATAATCCGCTGAATGTGCTGTTCTGTGGTGAATCCCAAATCTGCACTAGCTTAAGAGATGGCACTAGAACATTAATTTGGTGCAATTCATGAAGCTAATTGACAAAAAGGAGTGGATTTCCACAGTCATTGATGAAATGGAGCTTCATCCCCGGTAAAGCAGCGGGGCAGGTGGAAAACATTTACTAGAAACAACTGGTGGACGTTAACATTTTAGAGATTTTTCTCAGTCCATCCATTCAAAGTAGATTTGCTGATGAAATCATTGTATTTTAGGATGATGATGCTTCTTCCCAATACACAAATAAACTCAATAAAGCAGCCAGTGAAGAGTCTGGATCTTAATCCAACTGAAATTCATGGCAGAAACTGAACAGAAATAATGTGTGAAAGGTTTCACATATGAGCTGCTGTATGAAAACGTTGAGGAAACTTTTGGTTTTCAAAAGTAAAAAAACATGCATCAGAGTTCAAACTGGAGAATTGTTGCAATAAAGTATAAAAATGTTTTTTAATCATATTTTACTAAATAATTCCATATTCCCTATTTGATCCAAAAACAACTTTCATCAATTACATGCATTAGGCAAGATCATTGGATTTAATAGGTTGCCATTTACATCATCAGTGGGGTAGTCAGGTTTATTTTAATATTCAACCTAAAAATGTTTTATATTTTGTGGAGTCTGTTGCTACCTGAGCTCCATGATGCTGAAGCTCAGAGCTAGAAGCTCCTTTTTCCCCATCATGCTGAGATCTTCTTGTGTAGACTTTCCATCATCTTCTCATACTTGCATTACTTTTCTCCAGGATTTTTCCCCTGACCAAACTACGTGGAGGCCTTGTGGTGGACAGTGAATCTGTTCAGTGGCCTGCTTAGACACTGGCTGCTACACAGGCATCAGCGATACCCTTCAAGTTTTAATAAGTAGGTATTATTAAAGGAATGAAGCATAATGCAATCAAATAAGGCAACATGCTCAGTTGCATTTCTCTATCAATTAATGAGTACAAGTCCAGTTAGAACCTCAGTGCCTGTTTTAAATATGACCTGGATGTAAGTGGATATGCTGTTTTCATTATTATAAAATGTGTACATTTTTTAAATTGTGTATGAAGAAAGCAACAGGAGATCGTTGCTATTGATGCTATTTTTATTACGTTAGATGCGAAAGTTAGACCTCAGAATAACCAGACTTATTTCATCATAAGAAAAAGAAAGCCATTAGAATGTTTTTGATCTTGACACCTCTTAAAACTTTATTAAAAATGGATCAGGCATAAAACTAATCACAGTGGGTTAGCAATGAATATTTGGCTTAATTGTGCTGGCTGGATTTAGATATATGGCACTTGCACATCCTCCCACTTAACTAGTAGCCTTGTGAATAACTGGCAACCCTGTCTTGGCGGCAACGTATTAACAGGGATTGTGGTTTGATTGGAATTTACCACACACTCTTTGTGACCAATGTTACTGCAAATATTGTGCCAGCAAGTTGGAAAGAGAAGCTCTGCGGCTGTTGCAGAGCATCCAGCATTAAACTATCCAGCTGCAGAAGAAAAAAAAATCATTCTGCTCCATATGACCTTCTGCTCTGCTGAAAAGGAATTAAATTACACCCAGTTGATTGGATAGTGATACATATCCAATCAACCGGATTTAGGTATTTGCATATTTAGATGCAAATATCTAAATGCATTTAAATATTTACTGGTCACCATTCCAAATGTATGATCACGTAGTGTGTCCACAGTTTTAATAATTGCGGTCCCTTAAAGGCCTCCAGTCTATCAGTCTATTACCAGCATTTATCCAATTTACTAACTACAATGGAAGGTGATGCTTTCCCTGCCAGAGAACTGAATCATGTTTGCAGTGATCAGAGCTCACAGCTCTCTCCGTGTGATGAGGACTTAATTAACTTTGTAGATTTGGCTGCAGCAGATCGTATTGTGAATTTTACCATGGAAGCTGGGGCAATGAGCAGGCTAAGTGCAAACCTCTGTTCTCATAATTGCACATCTGTTTTCCGTTGCTTGCTTGTGTAATTACCTCCTCCTCAGTCATCCCAGCGGAGGCCGGCTGCAGGTGACTGCAGGTAAAACGGGACCGGGAAACCTGTGTGCTCCCCGATAAGCACAGACGTACAGGAACAACAGGGATGGATGTTGTGACAGCTTCTCATGGGCACACATGCAGATAAACACACACACCCCCACCCCCACGCACACACACAGGTTTAATTTTCAGGCGTTACACCACAGCACCATCCAGTGGATGATGAGGAAGCTGCAGCCCAAAGTGGTTATCCAAGTTATCAATGCATCTGAACTCTCACACACACGCACACCCCCACGACACACACACAATGTAGCCAAGCCCAGCGGATTTCATTTATTTATTTATTTTTGTCTCGTCACATGTTTCTCAAAAAAATTACTTTTCTTCTAAAAAATGTTAAGTATGCGTGAGTGTGTGATTCTGGCTTGGATCATATGTTTGAATGGACACAGCGTTCATCAATTCAATAAAACTGTGGGTTGATGTCTCACAGAGGAACATACAGTATCTGTCTTTTGCAGTACTGAGCTTGACAGAAACTGTGTCATATGTCAAATAATAATTGCACTAAACTGACAAATGCAGTCAGAAGTTTATTTACACCCATGAATTAAATTTGAATTAATGTAGGACTTGTAGACCAGATACACCAAATATTATTTTGAAAATGTATTAGAACACTCAAAATAAAGCACATGACAAATGTGTAAGTGTACTTAGTTGCATAATTACACTGATAAATTATAGATGATTCACAATAGACAAATTTCAAATTCTAATCAAAATACATATTTTTCCTAAATAACATTTAGATAAACATAAGAAGTAAAATTTTTGTAATGATCATCAACTTCAGTTATTTTTATAAACAACAATGTGATGCACAACTTTCAACTCATTATAGATAATTTTTAAATCCATACTGGTCTATAAATATATAAGTTGGTTATGAGGTGCTCTAATTGATTTACCCAAATAGCAAATCAGCCAATCACATGGTAGTGACTCGTTGCGTTTGGGCTACTTCATCCATCAAATTCTGGTCCAGAATTGTTTTTGTTTAAAGTAGGTCTGTGTGTGACAAAAAATGCAATATAGTTATTTAAGTTATATAAAATATTTTTAACTTATGATTTTCTCTTTCTACAGTCATTGCAGTATTGGCCCAAACCATGTCTGTCCCAAACACAGACATGGTTTGGCCACTTTCACAATGTCTGACTTTGAACTCATTAAGTCCACAATAGGAAAGTATAAAATGTTACAACTTCAGTCTGCCAGGCAGCTGCTTCATCCTCTGATAAAACAGTGAGGAACATGCTTCAGTCTGCTCCGCTCTCCTGTCCATAACTACTGCTCTCATCTTTGTGTCCTCTTCTCCAACCGCTGTTAACTAACTTAATAGTTTTTGTCAGAGTTATATCTTTGTTTGTGTCAATGTCAATGGTTGCACTGTTTTGTAACTTGTGTTAGACTGACGTTTCTACCCAGAGCCACCTCACCGCTGCACACAGGCCTGGACTGGAGACGAGCGGCTGTGAAAGAAATGAAGATGCTTCTAGAGCCTCAGCTGCTAAAGGAACGTTTGACCTGTGGCATTTGGTGCTCAAATCTCACCATGTAACGCAAGCTGTAGCCTAAAATAAGAAAGGTTTCAAACAGCTAGCAAGTATGGCCAAAAGTGGCACAATATGATACATTTTTAATAAAGTGTGACACAGCAAAAGTTTGCATTACACATTTTATGATGTGCTTTTGCATAAGAAGCAATATATGTATATAAAAACAGACATTTTTATTTATGATATTAATTTGTATTTGATTTAAAATTCTAATTAGATCCCCCAAATTAATTACATCATAAAGTAATCAATTTATTTTCTTTATAGTCTTTACAAAGAAGAGACTTTTAATAATAATAAAAAAAATAAATGTTTAACATAGATACTGCATTTCCATTTCTTTCCAAATGAACAAATATAGAAATGTATTAAATAACTCATAAATACATAATTAATTTGGGAACTTGTGTCACAGTAATATAGCAGGAATATTATATAGTGCTGATTTGAAGAAGGGAAATTTAAAAAATGCAAAGTGTGGACAGGGAGGAAGAGAGGAAGGAAGA
Source organism: Girardinus metallicus (assembly GCA_903067095.1). Taxonomy (NCBI): domain Eukaryota; kingdom Metazoa; phylum Chordata; class Actinopteri; order Cyprinodontiformes; family Poeciliidae; genus Girardinus; species Girardinus metallicus. Next base: position 45,476 of record CAEGAE010056589.1, read on the forward strand.
ACATGGAAGAAAAGAAGAAAGAATGCAATATCAGTAGTGTTTTTAATGGTAAATATTAAATCATTTTCTACTAGTTGTAGAATACTGTGGGTGGGAACCTACATGAAATGATTTTGTCCCAGACCAGCCAATGTTGTCAGGCATCCTGGTTGTTGGTGTTTGGCAGCCCTGAATATTTTAGAAAGGGATAATCATCTTGTAAGACCATTTCAACAGATTACAGAAGGGGTTCAAGTGATCAATTAATGCTGATTCATGTTACCAGTCAACTAATTAATATGGCCATTTTCTTAAAAACTACAGTTTTCTCTTGTATCAGGTCCCATAAATTTTTCACAAAGAAATATTTAAATTTTATTTTATAACGAAGCTAATCATTATATGTTAATTTTTCTTGTGACAGTTGCATTATTTAAAGGAGTTTAAAGAAAATGGAAAAAAGAGGAAAATTCAATCAGAAGCAGTTGTGTGTATTAAATACAGACCCTTTGATATCTGAGTTCGGAGCATGTGCAGACATGTTTGAGATAATAGCAATACCTTTTACAAAATACATGAAACACTGTCTCTGAACACACATGTAGAGATGTGGTTATCTTTTCAGAATAATGCACCATGTCACAAAATGAGAGTGAATTCACTGCATTCCTATGACAGCATTTGCCCTTCCAATAGGGGGCGCCAACGGAACCAAACCGCCACCCCAGCCTGGGTGCTTGTTCTCTTTTTGAGTAAGGTGGGCCCACATAATCTACACAGGCTTTGCTGGAGGGTTACTATTCTTGGGAGAAAATGCATGAAATGTTTTGGAGGAGGAAGATGATGGCTGAGCAAACAAAGTGATGGTAAAAGTACTCTGGCCCGATCGTTTGGGTAGGTAGACCTATGAAGACACTGTTGCAGTAAGCAATGCGACTAAAGTTAAACTCATGCAGCAGTTTTTTAGGCATTTTCAAGGAAATTAGTCCAGGAAATGTTTTTCAAATGACAAAAGACCAACTTTGTAACTGTCTTTATGTGACTGCAAATTCAGGTCCAAGAACATCACAACATCCAGATTTTAGGCCTAATCACTAGTTTTTCGCTAAAATAGCAGAAGCTGTGTCCTGACTCTAGACTGTTTGTCTTTTGATTCAAAAATAATTTTACATCTATTGAGCTCAATAAAGAAATTAGAAAAAGCAGACATTGATTTGTTTTAAGCATCTGCTCAGTGGGTCCATAGTAATTCAAAAATGCAACTTCAACACTATGGAATAAATTTCCTTCCAAGTGATTTTTTTTTCCTGATAAATTCTGTGGAAATACAGGGTAGTAATGACCTCAAAAATGCCCCCTTGTTGCTAGGAAAGGAACATGTAATGAAAACATACCAAAAGATTCTGTTGTTTTCCTCTGTTACTGTTATCATATTTGGTACTCCATTAAATCTGTAGTATATAGCTTTTATAAACAATGCATATTTATTTTTAACTGTCACCTTTTCGTGACAGTATAACATGAGAGGTAATCTGTGAAAAAATCCAGCTTTTTTCCTTCCTCTCTGTTCTCCTACAGCCATCTGCAGAAATGCACAGGACCCGGTCAGAAACAACCAATCAGAGCTAAAGGCGGGATCTTAGAGCTGTCAGTCTAACTCTTGTACATGCTACAGCTCCGAAAACGGTGGAGAAGAAAACCGAGCGTTCCAGGAAACATGTTGATCCTGGCTCTGAAGGGTTGTTTCTTACTGAACAGTGTGTTTCTGGAAACAGCTGCAGGGCCATGAGGAGGAGGAGACACATCTATTCACAGATCTATCTCACATCTGTCACAACATAGTGACAGTTTTAACAAATATGTAAGAAACACATCGTTACACACTTCGGCTTTAAAGACTATATTTAGGCTAAAACTTTCAATCTTTAAACAAACGTTAAGGTTTCTAACTGAGGAAGACTATTAATATTTAATAAGGTCAGACAGTAAATCTGAGAAATAATTAACAAAGAGGAGATGCTGTTTGAGTGACAAGGTTTTATGTTTTGCATTTTGGTTAAAAGAAACAGAGGATTAGAAATTCAAAAGAAGTAGAACTAAAATTTGGCTTTGGAGTCCTCAACAAATGATTAAATGATACTTGCTAGTTTTCCTTCTTGGCCATCATTCTAAGATATGGCAGCATTGTGTTTTATGAAACCATTGACATTAGGTATTTTCCAAATTATATTAAAAAAATCATCATAGGTGCGACACTACGGCCGACATGGATCAGATACAGAAAAACAGCTGAATTGATTTAGAATGTGTTTTTTTTTGTTTTGTTTTTTTTAAGCACAGACATAAATGTACTGAATTATTATTATGAAGTTATTTGATAATCTGCACAGTGGAGCACACCAACAGCTTCACAAGCTTGGTCAAACATGTAAAAAACAACTTTAATCTGCTCAGTCAGTGCAGTAGAACAGTAAATGTAAAATAAATAATAATAATAAAATGAAACTGATGAAAACAATAGGTTGACTACCTTGGTCAAACATGTAAAAATAAACTGCAACAAACCTTCCAAATGGTTCAGAACGTGTAAATAGGCATTCTAAATATAATGTTAAATAATAATAGTAATAAAGCATGACGTTGCTCAACACACAAAGCATAGAATTAAACTAAATATATCTACCTTCATAGATTGGTCACATTGCCACCAATTCACAATCTATAATTTTTTCAATATGGGGACCAATACTCGATCAATATTTGATCATGGCATCTCTAGTTGTAAATAACTTGATGTTGGGAAAATTAAACTGTTTGAAACTCAACTGGTTAATGACTTTATGAAGCCTCTCTCTGAAAAGAAGGCAGTTTCCTCAGCCCAACATTGTCCCCCTCCAGCCAAAATCTGTCCAAAGAGCAGAAAACTAACCCTCTCCCCCTCTCTCTCTTTTTCTTTGTGTCATGCCAGCGCCATATATTGTTTATATGGCTGTTTTTAAAGCTAGTCTCCATGGTAATGGCATGACCCCTGTTGCTGCTCATCAGTTGCAGGCCTGATTGATGGCAACCAGGCAGCCGTAAAGGCTATCTGCTCTCTCCAGATATGGCCAGACAAACATGGCCACTGATTGCTGACCTACCAGAGGTGTTTGTTAACAAGAATGGATTCTGCAAATGTCTGCCTATAAATATTGGGCTTTTGGGCTAACCAACTGATTTTTGCAGTTTGAGTATGTGGTTGGATTTGTCAGGTAGGTACCATCTTTGCTCTATGTCAAAACTATTACTGGGTCACAAAACAAGTGCAAAGCAGATTCTTTCAAGTAGAGGCGTGTTTAAAAATACATCTGCTCTCCTCCCCACTTTCATGATACCAGTGTATGTTGTAGAATTTTATTTTTATTTAAGGTCTCTACTGCAACAGAGCAGCTGGCTGAGATTAAAAATGAGGAGCCGAGGGGGCTGTCACTGCTTTCTCCCCTGTCCTCTCTTGCTGGGTTGGTTCTTCTGGGAAAAGCCTTCATCCTCGCTCTACATGTATGTCACTGGCCTTTTGTGAGCAACGAAGCACGCCCACAGAGTGTTTGACGTTTCCATACCTCTCTTACAATCCACAGGTTGTCATGGAAATGTGCTGGGTGGCAGTGGGTGCAGAGTTACAGTGAAGGAACAGCCAGGGAAGAAGGGAGGTCAATTAGTCCACTTCTCTTTTGTGAGTCTCTGCTTATTACGACCAGACCAGAAGAGTCTGGTCAGAACATTGTACATTGCTCAAAATACTGGGAAAAACCCAGACAATATTCTAACTCAAGGAGGCTTTGGTGTGAATTGCATCCCCTGAAATGTGGTCCAAACTCTGGAAGATTTATTTTTGTTTGCTTGCTGTGTTCAACCAGCCCACCCAAAAATGAATAGCCCTCTTTTGAACGTTAATCTTCTGAAGTTGACACTTTCTTTTTTTGTTTTTTGGATTTAGCAAAAAGACTTCTGAATAGCTTTTCAGACAATGAAAACAAGGCCCAGACCCGGAGGACAAAGTTTTTTAAGACGCTTTGAAGCAGTTTTAAATCCATGTTCTTGTTAGTATTAAGCCTGAAAATACCATAAAAGTATCAATTAAGAATTTATGATGACTCTGTAAAAAAACTTAATAAAGTTAATATCATTTGAAGCAATGTAGTGTTGCTCTGGGATGTTTAAAGAATGCCTCAACAACATACACTTAGACTTGGATTGTGCATTGTCGGGTTTTTTTAACGACGGTCTCCTGGATTGTCACTGACTCAGGCATTTATGTTTGTCAGGTTTACAAGGAAAAAAAGGAAAAAAAAAACAGCCAAAGTTTGGGTTTTTTTAGACATGTGGTACTCCTGATTTTTAAAACAATGTGCTGGGAGTTAGGCTTGGAGCGCCGGCCAGCTGACAGCTGGCATGTGGAGCGGGCTGCTAATGCAACAGGAGCAGAGATGTCCGAAAATGTCAGAGCAATATTGCAATTAGGTTGATGAACTGAGCAGATATTTGAGACTTGCACAGATACATTTTCACCTAAAAACATTGTAAAATATCATGTTGAATCACTTCAAGTGTAATATAGCAAAATAATTTGCAGCACTTCACTACCATTGCCGCTTTGCTTGAACACCCGGTTTGGACCCGAATGAATTATGGGATATGGTAGGAAGAAACAACAGCCTCAGCTTTCTGCTCCTTGTTACTCTAAACATCCGCCAGCAGTGTGCTACTGATCGCTAACAGCCTTGTGATATTAGGCAGGAGTTTGTTCACCCAACCAACTCTCCACATCCAGTGGGAAGAGCAGGTTGCTACAATCAATAGTAGCCACACAGGCACACCCGCTAGAAGGAAACAAACGCACCAAGTACAACACTTTCATTCTATTGGCTGAGAAGTTGCCAGGGATTGGTGAATTTTTGTTCCAGAAGCAAGCAGAAAATGTTTCGTAAGCGAGCAGAGTCTGACCAGAGACTTTGACTGAGTGCCAGAAGTTTTGAGTACAAGCATTACACTTTTTGAGAAGACAGACATGAAGTCCTGCTTTCAAAATAAAAATGTGAGCAAAAGTATTAAACGTTTTGAGAACAGAAGACATGAAATTTTGCTTCCAGACTGAAAATGTGTGCTCTTGGATTATGGCAGAAAAATTCCCCCATACCTCCAGAACTTCATCAGAGTTGAGGGAGATGCATCGAAGGAGACTCTCCAGAGAGTCCAAAGAAAGTACATCAGGAAGGAATCGGACTGTGAAGGACGAAAAGACCTCGAGTAGGCATCAAAAAAGTCAAAAAACATTTGATGAAGTTTTAGGAAGGTCAGATTATTACCAGAATATATGTTAAAGTCATCCTTTCAGTATGATGTTGTTGCAACAGAAACATTCAAAAGCTTTTACTCAGTAGTCAATTTTAGCAAACGTTTCTGAAGTTTTGCTCAATGCAGAAAATGTTTTCGATGAGTGATTCTTATCCTGTTATTAGTGTTTGCAGTGATGAAGATTAACCTCTCTTATCCAGACAATTCTCTGCTCTGGTTCACTCCAAATGTGTCCTGTCTGGTTGAAGCCACGACTCAAATTCTTCTATGAACTCCTTCTTAACATTATCAATCTTGTGTAATGATACACAGATGGGACCATCCCCAAACTGCTCACATAAAATAGAAAACATGAAATTGTTAAAAATTTCTTGGTATTCTGAAATACTAAGAATTCTTTTCACTGGAATGAAGCCCAGCTCTGCTGGACCAAACTTTACACACATTGCAGTCAGACCAGTACTGTTCTCCCTGCAGCTTGTCTAGACACAAACCAATTTTATGAAGCTCATTTAAGCTGATAGTTTGTTCTTTTTCACTCAGTAGAAAGAGGTATAGCTCCTTAGTGCCTCATCATCCATTTCATGAATGAGTTGCTATTGTTGACAAACGATTCCAGTTTGTTCTGATATCACAACAAGTTTCCTGTAGAAGACTGAGTAGAGTAGAAATTTCACAACTAGACTTGCTGCACAGGTGTGTACGTCATTCCAGATGTCTTTCTTCACCACCTTATTTGCCTCTATAAAGGTTTATTTTCTGTTCGGCTTACTGTGTATTGCTTAATGTGTAAATTATGTAATCTGAATTTGAAATAAATGGAGCTCTTTAGAGCTACAGTACGCACAATGTTTTTAAGACTAGGTGCTGGATTTTTTTTTTATATGCACGTGGTCATGTAAGTGATTGGAAAAGCTGAATTCAAGGATCTGGAAAGGAGACTTCAAATATGGTCAAACAGCTACAATATTTCTTCAGTGGATGTTTTTAACCCCTGACCCTTGAAATAAAATATACTGAAAAATATGAGATTCAAAGGCAACAATGACTTTTCAAACTGTGGCCTTTTTCTTCGCAAATGTTTGGTGCTATTTAGTGATGACTGCCTTTTTCCCCAGTGGGTAAGAATGGAAGAAATCTTCCTGACAAAAATCAATTCAACAACAAACCTTCAAAATAATAACTGTTTGAACCCTTTAACAATGGAAAGAGGATTGGAAGGTTTTCCACAGTTCATACCAGTGGTTCTTATTCTTCAAATAACCTTCAATTTTGGGTGAACCCATTTCAACTTAGGCTGAACACATTTGAACCTTTCCGTGTGAAGCAAAGCTTAGTTGTCGCTGCCGTCACACATAGAGGTTAATATGACCCTTTGTTTGTTGATTTACTGGCTCTATATACTCTTGGTATGTTTTCATCGTATTTCTGAAAGAATAGATTGATGGCTTTAATGTGGCTTAATTGCATTACTGGAGAAAAGAAGCACCCTGGTAAGAGATTTTTTGTTAAGTTTCTTACAATACATGTATGAGTTGATTGTGTTGTTGCCTCTTGCAATGTAACAAATCTCCTAAATAAGTTTTTTCTACATTTGCTTGATAATAAGTGTTTTCTGTGATTAAAGCCACTTTTGAGTTTCGCATATGAGGGAAATGTTTATACATTGGTCCCGGGGAAGTATTATGTATACATGAAGACTTGTTTTGTATGTAAATCAGAACATATAGATCAGTAACAACATTTTGAAGTGTTTTCTTTTTGTCCGGGGTAATTTCAGACCATCTATTCATCAAAATGAAAATGAAGGAACTTCTGACCCTAATAAACTGCTACGACTAACATCTGTCTGAGCTACATTTTTTGTAATTTTGAATAAAGTACAATAAATATGTGAATGTGCCCATATGCATACATGTTCCTGTAAATTACACCCAGAGGAATGTCACCAAGTTCTCAAAGATTAGCAAACATGTGAATATTTGATTCACATATATGAATCAAATATATGTGAATCAATATATTTTGTCAATTCTAACTATTCTGTTTTTAGTCATTAAAAATAAAACATTGAGTTCTATATACTGATGATTAAGCTTTTTATTGTCTTCTCACACTATCAGCTGCTGGGAATTTTATAAAGAAAAAATTTAATCTACTGTGGATTGTCTCTAATCCACACGTTTAATATTATTCACACTTTTTCCAATATCAATACATACAACCAAATTATGCATAAACAGGCTCAAGGTTATAGGAACTTAGAGATCTTTTTTGGTAGGTCTTTTTCCTCTTGTTGATCTTGTCACGTTGTGGGCTGCGTTCTATGTGGAATACTAATTGACTGGCTGTGTCTTAGTGGGTCTTTTCCTGGATTACTGGATTCTTGGCATTGAAGTAGTTACCTTTGGTTTCAAAAATATCAGTTCTTGTTTTTTTGGAGTCTGACTAAAACAAGAAAGAAAACATTCTTGAAACCTAGGCCAGCAAACCTACACACAGACAAAGTCCAGTGTTCCCAATATAAAAGAGAAAAGTGTCAAAGAGTCTTTTTTTATGAAAATAACAGATTTCAACTGAACCTTAGAGAACTTAACGGTAAAAAAGAATTTTGTTTGATCAAGAGTTTAAGGTTTAAAAAGCAGACGTGGCTCACATGGCCACACGGAAACATGAAAGTTATCCACTCCGGAACCCTTTTTCAAAACTGATCATTTCTGATATCCTGAGATGTTGAATCTATGTGGACGTACAGCCTAAACGACAAAAAACTTTTGCAGACACACTTAAAATTATCTCAGTGTGGATGGGGCTTGAAATTGAAGTGTTTGACATAACCATTGTAACAGCTGGAACACGCAATCCTAAAAGCCCCAGCATGGTCGGACATAAAGTCTAGCGTTTGGTGAATGGTCACATGGTTTTCAGATGTGTGTTTTCACACACACCTTTCATGGTGTAAAGATTTGTAGTTGTTGTGCTGTAAACACAGAGAATATGGCAGTGACAAACAAGGATATAATAATTGAAGGACTGGAAAATCTCTTATGTTTTACATTATCTAAAAGAAAAGAAGGAAAGGCATTGGTGAAACATTCTCCTGCTGCAGGGGGAGTTTAATATTTCAGTACATTCTTCCTCACAGCCTCGAACAATCACTTCTCAAAATCAGATAATGTTCTGACTATCGGTGCTACTCGACGACCCATTCCACCTTTCACAGTCAGAACTGCAGATCATGGTAGTTGAGTAGCGCTGTTTTCTGCATAAGTAAATTGCACACCAATCACACAATAGGTTCAGATATGGAGAGTGGGTGAAAAGTTTGTCTCGGGTTTGTGACAAGAATGGGCGAATGACTTGAGGCTGAAAACAAAATGACGTGATTTTGGTCACACTGCTGTGACAGCTGACTTGGCAGTTGGGCTGGATCATGCAGAGTTTCCTCAACAACACCACCAGCTGTTTAGTGCTGGATGACAGAATTATGATTTGTAGGTGTTGTGCTATTATGCCTTAAAAATCATTTTGTTAATGTTAACTGACCTAAAACAGGAATTCATCGATGTCACGAAATGAGAGAGAAATCTGTGTTTTTATAGTCTTTTTTAGATAATTTATTCAAACACTTGGTTTCAGCTGTGCATTGAACTGTAATAATAATACAAAAAACCCAGTTAAAGATGATGTTGTGAAATAATTACAATGAACGCTTTACATTTTATAGAATATATTAATTATTTTATTTTTTGCGCAACATGATTTTCTGAAAACATTTACAAAAAAACATGAAGAGGTTTTATTAGATAATAATATCAGTATTTTCAGCTTTATTGCCTATAAATTACAGTAATGGAACTGATGGGACCATTAACTTTCGAGTGGCCTGTTGAAAACAGAGATAAGGGCAAAGTGGTGGTTATGTGCAGCTCCTTGCTGCTGTTCATGAACTCTCTGTGCCAAAGGCTTGACACCTCTTGCGCAAGTGGAGTTCTTTTTAAAAAATGGCCCTCTTTGCATGACAAAAGCAGATTGCTTTAGGGTGGCTGCACAAGAGGGAGGAAAGCAAGGAGGAGTGTTGAAGCAGGAAGGGGAGGTAGACGGGGACAGATGCAGTAGGAGCATTGGTTCTTTCTTTCTGAGGAGACTGTACACACTGCAGGACATGGTTGACATTGACACAGAGGTACCGTATGAGGAGCCAGAGTTGGATTTATGTTTCGCTGTTTGGCAGTTATCTCCAGAGTGACGTGAAATGAACGCACAATCTCTGAGTGCAGAAGAATCTGGCAATACCTTTTTGCAATTTTTGAGTCAGCGGTTGGGGAGAGTCCTTGTAAAACTCTTCTTGCGTGTTTTCTAGTGCAGTTATTGGCAGTGAATTTTGCATAGTGATGTTTTTAAAGCAATCATTAACTGATGGCATGTGGATACAGTGAAAATACATTTTTGTAGCTCAACTGATTCATTTCTTCTGTCTAGAAATGTCTGGGATCTTGCTTACAGGACTCGTGCTCTTCTTGTTGGAGGTAATAATGTTCACATTATACATTATTCTGTGTAACAAAAGCCATATTTTTAGTTAGTCTTTTTTTTATTATTCTCCAAATCCACAAAAAATTTAATTGAAATTATTGTATCAAATGTATCATAAATAGCCATGATTCATACAATTGTGAACACTTTGGAACATCCTCCATAAGAATGATGAACTGGGAATCTTTTCTCTGTAGGTGATATGTGATGGTGAGCCAACATATGCTGGGCCAGAAACAATGGAGCAGCCCCATGGTGAGGGAACAGAGTGTCCATTTATTCTGGCTTTTTTCTCATTTAGAAATTAAAAAATGTGCCAACTGATAAGAAGATTTCTAATCAACTTTCTGTGATGTGTTCAATTTTGTGTCTGCTTTCTCAGAGCAAGTCAAGCTCATCCATCCTACATCAAAATGGGTGCTGAAGTTATTTAACAACTCGCTGCCCTTTTCCAGAGCTGAGAGTTTCTGCAGAGGTCAGTTCAGCTCTCTGATCACCCTGGAACAGTCAGAAGATGAGAAAGAGACCGTGAAGTTCCTTCAGCAGTCTGGACTTCGCTCCCCAGTCTGGGTTAAAGATCACCCCAGAGCAGAGTCCAAGCCGGTAGCTCTCTCCAGACAGTGTGAGTGGAATTAGGAATCTTCAAAACTGTAATCAAAATTTTCTCTGAACTAAAAGTTTTTTTTTTCTCTCTCACTGGGTTCAGATTTAGAGTTCTCAGCGCTAAAATTTCCAAAGGAATCCCATGAAGGTTTTGCTCGTGTCGGAGTGTCTTTTCCCGCCATGTCGTCTGTCAGCGTGTGTGTTCGAGTTCAGTGGGACTCAGAACGGACTGATGTATCAACAGTCTTCTCCTACGCTGCACCTGTCCTGACTAATGAGTTCCAGCTACGAGGCCGAGTGGACAAGCAGGGTCGTATCTACCTGGCCCTCTTAATCCATGGAAAACACTTTCCATACAAGGCATCCTTTGCAAATGACGGTGCATGGCATCACATCTGTGTCACATGGAGTCGGATGAGCAATCACTGGGCTATCTATGTGGACGGAGACAGAAAAGACACCGGCTCTGGTACAGACATGGACAGGGATATACACGGGGATGGTATTCTTATCCTGGGTCAGGACCAAGACTCATTTGGGGGAAATTTTACAGAACCCTTCTTTGGGAACATCACTGACCTGAACGTATGGAACATTTCTTTGGAAACGAGGCATGTCCGTGCCCTGAATTTGTGTTCAGCCACAATACGGGAAAAGCTTTTCAGTTGGAACCTCAGCCTCATAGACAGCCATCATGTGGTCAAAGAGGTGAAGGCCCCGTTGTTCTGTCCAGGTAGGATAACAGTCTAATTATAAAACCATAAGTTCACAAAACATTTTTGTTTTTCACAGCCAATCAACCGGTTACAAATTTTTATAAAGTTCTCTTGAAATGACAGTAAAAAAGGTGGTTACACCCCTGCTTCATTTTGCTCTAACACTCCTTCATTCACTGAAACACATTAACAGATGAAGTTGAATTAGAATTGAGTTTGATTACATTAAAAGTAGAACTTGTCTCTTATCTCTCTGCTCTCTGCATTATCAATCTCTAATTAAAACAATATTTCTAAATGTATTTTGCCAGTGCATTTACAAATGATAAATAGACTGATGTACTAGCAGATATATATAAAAAATTGAAAGTTGCATAAAGGTGCAAAATTTCTTGCTAGTCATCTGAGAAAGTGAAACAGTCATTTTTCATTACATATAGTGTAAATAATTTCAAGCTTTAATTTTTTTGCAATTTTAATGATCAATGTAGACATAAAATTGAGGAAATCCAATGCCACAAAGTTAGAATATCACAGTTCAATCAAAAACTGAGGTTTTTTTATCACAAATGTAAAGCTTCTGAAAAGTACGTACATTTCTGTTCACTCAATGCTTTTATAGGCTGTTTGACACATTTGTAGACCATCATTACATGTGATGGTAATAAATTTGCTACATTACTTCCACAGGTAATGCAGGAATTTCTGAAAAAAAAACATTAGAAAAAGTTTTTTTAAATGGTTTCATGAGTTCATGAATTAAAGTGAAACTCACCATAAATCACTTTTATGCTGATGGACTGTCTAAACTAGTTTCTTCGGGTTCTAAATTTATGTTTCTGTGTGAATGTTGACATTTTTGTATAATTCTTTTAGTTTGGTTTTATTTTGCCTGAAACCATCTCTCTACTGGCCTCTTTGGTCAGACGGTTCTTGTGCAATTTTCCTTTAGTGGTATGGCTTGGTACAACTTCATCACTTTGGTTTTTATACCCAAAGTCCAGAAACCCGACCTGTAACATAGTTAGAGGTGAATGACTTAAAAAAAAAAAAGATTTTGAAGTGTCCTAGTCAGGCGTCAGGACTATAAATTGACTCAGATGCTGTGGCTTGATCTTCATGAGAAATATGAATGCCCAAAACCCCACAATGTCACTGAATTACAAAGTCTCTGCAAAGAAGAGTTGTTACCATGAGGTGGCCCAAGTAGTTGGTAGTTTATTTTTTTTCAGGTTGTCTGAAAATATGTTCAATGATGATTTTTTGCAGCTGTGTAGGTGATGAATTCAAGTATCTTTGCAGTGTATACCTAAGCACCACCATTGAGCCTTTTGTGTAAAATGTGTGCAAATTTTCTTGTTGCTTGTGGAGCCGTCAGTACAGGACAGTGAAAGGCGAAGGTAGTTAGAACTGAGCTGGATGTCCGCACCTCCTCTTTCTGCTCCCCCTAATTGTGAACCTTAAACATACAGGAGAAATTCAAACTTCGCCAAAATATGTTTACGGATAATCTTATATTTGACAGCTGAAGCCATTATTCTGCTTCTGTGTGTTACGTGTGTGTGCGTGTGTGTTTGTAACAATTTGAATGCATAAGCAGCAGTGCTCCAGCAGATGGAGCTCCAGGGCTGCAGGACATTGCAGGGCTGGTGGGATCAGCTGCCATCCTTCAGCTGGACGGACTGCTCAGATCTTCTGCCTTTCATCTGCAGGAGCAGCAGAGGTGAGCCTCTACGGTGTTTTTCAGAATAATTCAGGATTTTTCAGCCTGCATGGTTTTGTTGAATGAATATTGGGCCTATAAAAACACATCAGTGACTCTGTAGGAGAAGAGTTGATGTCTTTTAAAATTTAGAAAGCAATGTTGAACTGGTTGAAAAACAAAATATCCATGCAGAGGTCCTGGCAGAAGCCTGAACCCAGAACCTTCCTGATTAATGAAGTTTAAGACCTGATGTACTCTGGAGTTCAGTGAGGTCATACGTAATTTGTTCTTATCCTGGTTTCAGCTGGGTTCATGCTGAAATCAGAATACACACAAATGAACTCTGTTTACCCTGAGGTTTATTTTAGAGTAATCATTTAAAGAGATCTGAAAACAAATGTATGCCACAGGTTTGTATTTGTGAAAATAGCGAGACAGTGTCTCATTTCCCCCTAAATCACAATTATAAACTACTTTATATTGGTTTACATAAGAAAACACATTGAACGTAGTACTGTAACATAAAAATACATCAATTATTATTTTTATTTATTTTGCCTTGCACTGTTAAATGTTTTTCCAACAACAAATAAAGCAAACTTCAATTCAGGTTTAAAAATTGAGTTGTGTGTATGTGTTACATTCTGTTGAATGAATCAGCGAGAAGTTTGATTTTTTCTCTTTCAGTTTTGCTTTCTTTTTTCTAGATATTTCTATTTAGAAGCACAAATAGGAATTTGTACAATTAAATCTGTTTCTTCAAGTTTGTATAAGATGGCATAAACGACCTGAAAAACAATTGTAATTTTAGCCAAATTTTTATGTTTTCTTTAATTTAATTTTCTTTTGAGATAAAGGAAGTATTGAGTTAAAATAAATTGAATTAAGTTAACATTCGGCATTCAAGGTTTCATAACGACACAAAGATGCTTCTTAATTTGTTTCATTTGAACATCAGTTTAAAAATAACCAACTGCTGCCTCTGTACTGGACACTGGATTTGTACAGGCAAAATGTGAAATTTAGTAATTAGCAGCGAAAACCAAACAAATTAAAGCAACATTTTTAAAACACAAGGTTAACACCATCGATAGGAACACATGTAACACACTTCAGTCTACATGGACTGTTGTGTGCCAACCTCTGAACTGCAATATTCAACATTTTATCTTTATTTTAAATGACTCTTTTACCTATTTTTAGCTTTTAGGAAATGTCTTTGTTAAAAAATAATAATTTAATTTAGTTCAGCACACACAAACTATTCTAGGGTTTGTAACATAAAGCATTTGCTCTTCTCCAGGTTCTAAAATTAATTAAATATGACCTCAGGAGAATGAAAACACACCACAGATTCCAGCATGTCATTAATTTTTTACACAAAGCTAAAACCAAATTGAAAAAGTTTGTGAAAAACTAAGTTCAGTGAATGATTTTACTTTCTTTTTACTTCAGCTCTGTAAGAGATCCATCCATCCATCCATCCATCCATCCATCCATCCATCCATCCATCCATCCATCCATCCATCCATCCATCCAT
>CAEGAE010056590.1:0-12291 GCA_903067095.1 Girardinus metallicus
TATATATATATATATATATATATATATATATATATATATATATGCAATAATGAAGTGATCTTCTGAATAACTTGGTTAACAGCATGCTACTTAAAAATATTATATGTGCCTCCACAGTTCATCTCTGAAAAAGAAAGGGGATGAAATTAAATCATTCAAAGAGAGGTGCAGTACAAGTAAAACTACTACATTGGACTTAATTTTTAAATATAAAAATGAGACTTCATCTCTGTTGTCTCTATGAATTGAATAGAATGGCAGCAAATATGGCAGTTTCAATAAAGACATCAAACACTGAGAGCATGAACAACCCGGTCAGTAAAACCAGACTGACTGAGATGTACGACAACCTGAAACTGCTGCAGTGGCCTAAAGTCAAAGATCAGCTGAAGTTCAGGAATATCAACCCAAAGGAGACCAAAGATTTGATTCAGGTACACCAGGCCTTTAAAGAGACACTACTGTGTTGTTTACTCAGCTGCATCAGGTTATTTAATCTGAACTTTCATCTGGTGATTCCAGAAAGTCTTTACAGCTGCATCTGAAGAAATGAAGAGAAAGAAGCAGCAGATGGAAGCAGCATTTGGACTGACTGAGTCCAGCAGTAGAATGACTCCTCAGAAGGTAAGATAAGACAAAATTATACAAAATAAGATTTACTTTATTGCCCTCTATATAAAATTATTTGCGAACAAAAGTCCATTCTTAAACAAATAGTATAGATAATAGGAATACAGTTCAGACCAAATTCAAGTATTTAAAACAGCAGTACCACTCTGGTATCTAAAAACAAGACAAGACAGATAAATAATTAAAATAATGTACAAGATAAGAACTTGAAATGCAATACAAGACTTTCCTTGCATCCTTTGAATAGTAGTCAGTTTATTAAGAAGAGAAATGGAGGTTAGAAGAAAGGATTGTTTAAAATAGCTCTTACATCGTTGAAGCAACTTGTGGAAGTGGGCTTGTTTTAAGCAGCAGCTTCCTGTGTTCCAGGTTAAAGAGTACAAACAGCTAACAATTCAGAACCTGCAGATGGCTCTTTTCCACACCAGCAAAGAAGAACGTCTGAAGGTATGTGGCATAGATGTTGTAGATTTGAAAAGCAAAACAGTACAGTTACATTTGTAGATGAAATGGAACAATCAACATTTCATACAGAACATTTCCTCCGCAGACTGCTTTCTCTCTATTTGGAGGTCCATATTCAGAAGAAGTGATGGTGGATCTGAGACCGCTGACCTCTGAATGCTACTGGCTGGGTTGCTTGATGGCTTTAAACAATCCTCCTCTTCAACCTGACTGGGAGAACCATGTCCCTTCGATGGATCCTTGGGACATTTTCCCAAGAGAGATCAAGCCTTATGCTGCTATGTAGAAGAACGAACTTCATACATTAAATCACAACATGGTCTTTTCAGGGTTTTTTATAGTAAATTCTTGTTCATATTAATCTTAGCATTTACAGTGAATTTAATTTCTACTGCCTATACACTTAAAGAACAAATAAAAACTATTGTATTGCATTGTATTATCTTAAATGATCAAACTCTTTACTATCTAAGTTCTCCAAATATACTATACTAACTATGATACTGGCTAACATCAGCCATATTTTGTGTACAATAAATATAAATATTTTTCTCCCAGATTACTTTGTTAATAAAGCTGTTGTTGTCTTGTTCATCTGGAATATTTTATTTATACACTAGAAAGAAAAAAGGATTGATGTCAATCAAACAAAGACAAACCCAATATAAAATAGCTAGTTGTGAAAAAATAAAAACACTTTATAATTCTTGGGCTAAACACAAAACGCAGATTTTGAGGGCCATGTTTCATCCCGTTCATTTTCCTTGATGCTTCTTTGAAATTTAGTCAGTTAAAATCACCTTTTCAATGAGGCATGAGATGTGAAGCTGTGATGTCTTATTTCATTGATATTACAGTGGGTGGTGTGTATTGCAAAGAATATTCTCTCCAGTTCTGAGCCTTTAAAACATCCTGCAATGGTCTGTTAACCCTTGCTGGAAAACTTACATATAAAACTTGGCCTATTCAGTCAGTTCAAAAGACAAGATGTTTCATTACAATGTTTTGAACCCATTACAGGGTCTTGGAAGAAGCATTCACATCACATTACAGCCACACACATCAATGTATTTTCCTTGGACTTTATGTAACACTAAGTTGTACATAACTGTAAAGTGAAAGAGAAATGATATATTGTCATTTTACATAAAAACATTTGGGGTTGTGTCTACATAGAGACTGAAATTGATGCCTATTCTTTTGATACAATGAAGCTCAAGTTCAGTTAGTTCAAAAAAAGACCCTCAGCGAACAACATATTTTATGGCCTGCTGTAAATCGTCAATGAAATGTATGTTGAGTGGGTTTCTAGCTGGAAGGGGACCTTCCACTTTTGTGTCACGTTTTTTGCAGTGCACAACAATTACCAATCCATTTTAAAGCTTTGTTTAGCTCTGTCCATCTTCCCATCAACTCTGATCAGTTTTCTGGTACCTGCAGACAAACCAGTCCCCTCAGCATGATGCTATGACCACTGTTGTAGTACTCGAGACCGGTCTTGGTCTAGAGACCAAGACCGGTCTCGAGACCATTTTTTGATGGTCTCGGTCTCGAGTACTGAGGACTCTGGATTTTATTTCAAGACCAGTCGAGACCGGAACTGTGGAAATATCACTAAACTTACAACATACTGTTCAGTTTATTTGTTTTCACTGGATGCAAAACGCAACGATTAAAATCCAAGCAATAACGTGACTTACCAATTACGTGTTTCTGTTATTCCCCCCCTCCCCCTCCCCATCTGTCACTCGCACGCGGCGCTCTGAGACATGCGCAGTGGTTTCCTCTGAGCGGCAGAAGATGTCTGTCTAATGTCAGTAATAGAATTTCGCTGCATAAATCATAAGAAGTCCGGGGGCAATACGGGATATTTACAGCACCTTCATTCGTCACACAAAACTCATGTACTGCCTCGATGATTTCCGCCACCCGTTTGTTGATGATATGAAATGTGTTGTGTGGTTCGTCCGTAAAGCTACACTTACACTGTAACCATCAACTACTCAGCCGTCCACCGTGTTCAGTCTATCCACTCACCTGTATAAATACTCCCGCAGCATTCTTTTCACCGTTCGCTTTGAACCAGCCGTTCCTGGAGGAAAAAAGGCTGCCGTACTCCAGGCATCGCGCCATTCATTTTAAGGATGCCTATTTTTCCCAAAAAAAAAACAATGAAAACCCAGGCATTATCATCAATCAATAAAATCCCCGTGGGCCAAACTTAAAAATTGGACATTATGCCACTTTTGTCAACAACTCAGAGGCGGAAGTCAGAGCTCCGCGCAACGCAAGTAATGTTCCGGCCAGAACATGGCGCGCTAAATATTAAAACATAAATTAACGAAGCTTCGAGGCAGGTAAATTTTCCTTGAGGAATTTTAATAATTGAGGTATTCGAATTATTCGAGGAATCGTTTCAGCCCTACCATGGTGTCAGACTACCTGGCTTCATGTAGCGGGAGAGAGGGAGCGAACAGTCACGGTGAGCGCCTTGTACTTGGTTACTTCTTGTTGAACATAGTTATTTACCGTCAGGGCATTGCCTCAATTATTAATGGTGCAGAGAGTGGTGGTTTCTGATATGAGCGATATGGGCAAACACCCAGGTCGTTATCTTTTTAGGGATGGTACTAGACCACTGCAAATTGTGGCACAGAGATGGTATTGGTTAATATTGGTTAAATTTATTTCAACTTTAAGTATTTAGTATCTAGGTGTTTTTATGGGAATGTGGATCTTTCAGATCAATTTGAGGAGCAATTTTGATGATATTTCATTTATTGTGTCATATTGCGCGGGGTGCTGGTCTTAATCTTGACTCAGTCTCGACTTCCCTCGGTCTTGGTCTCGGACCCTAAAAGTCTTGGTCTTGTCTTGGTCTCGATACACTCTGGTCTTTGTCTTGTCTTGGTCTTGGGTTAGGCGGTCTTGACCCCAACACTGGCTATGACTGCCAAGTATCATCGTACAGATAGTATTGTACTGCAAATATAAAGCTCTGATGTGACAAGAGTTTCTGTGACAAACTGTACAAGGTCAAATTAGTCAAGAGTAAGAATCAATAGATTATTCCACTTGAGCTGTGGATCCACCAAAATATTACTGACTTGTTTGCTCTGTTTGCTAATAGTCTTCAGTTTGCAATCTGTTAAACTTGAGACTATATTTCATAAAAAAGGTCGACGTGATCTCTGTGTGATGAGCTCTTTCCATTTCCTCTGTGTAGTTATATATTAACTTACACAAAACAACAGGATCATAATCAGTTTCAGGACTTGTGCCCTTGATTCACCAACACCTAACTGACATCTAAAATGGTGGCAGGTCTGTTTGAATTTGTCTAGAATTTCATTTTTGGTTTCTCCTATGAAACTAAAATGACTGTGAATCAGGCTGTTGATATGGTAAAGTCAGTATCTGGTTCTGTATTCAAGTGAAATGAAGTGAAGTAAGAAGCAAATGAAATAATTTCAAGTGTTGATATAAAATGTTTTATATAACTTTATATAATTGATCTACCTTTTCATCAGTTTTAGACTTAAGTTAGAAAGAAAAGTTAATTTTAAAGCATTTTTCCAGCCATCTTAAAACTGACATGAAAACTAGACTAACTTTATTTAGTGGTGATTTATTGACAATTTTTGATAATTTGGTGAATGATTAAAAATTATATATAGAGAACTTGCAGAATGGACTGGAACAGATTGCGACAGTATAATTATAGTTATGCGCATATGAAATATATATAAAGCAGCTATTAATATAAAAATGATTTAAAACAATAATCAATAAGAATTGAGTCATTAAAAATGTTCAAGAAACAAAACTTGTCTTCTCCTACTCTGTGTCGTTTATTTTGCTTTGCGGCATGTTTCTCAAAAACTTAATTTATTGAATATTAGAAATTTATCCCAACTTTGATTTAATCATAATTCGGTTTCATAATCTGACTGAAATGAAATAATCTTGTTAATAACCAGAGGAGTTCCTACTGGAGCTGTTTCTGCTTTTTTCTCACAAATCAGCAGCGTAGCATGTACAGCCGACTATATCTGGGTTTTGTTCCAGTTATCAGAAGATTGAAGATTTAAATCTTGGATGTCATTGAGCATTCTTTGTCTTTTTTCAGAGAATGTTGTGTTTCCAGTCGTGACACCACGTAGAAATGTGCAATGTAATGACCTGTGACATAGTGTGACTGTCTGACTATCAGATTGAGACAGAAAATGTAGAGGTAGAGGAAACTTAAAGCTCTACTGGTCTGTCAGACTGGATGCACTGATAAACTGTCACTGATTTTTCTGTTAAGAAATTGTTTGTTTTGCACTTTACTTTTTGAAACAAAAGGCTGTCAATCACAACGTGGAAATAAAGAAAAGAATGTTATCTCCACTTACCATATTTTTTCTGCTTTATGTAATGACCTGTTTTGTCACTCCAGTCACAATAAATCTTAAGACCAAGCACATTTTCAATCAGTAGAAAACAGTGCTACTACTGTTTTTAAACGCAGGTTCCATGATTTGTAGACTGTGACTAGTCAATGAACCCATTTATTTTTATTTTAGAAATATTAGAATTCTCAATTTGCTTTATTAAAAAATATCCCTTAAAAAGGCCAAATGGAGTTTGTGATGGTTTCTGCCTACTTGAGTTTTGAGGGTAAAACCAGCAGATGTCTCAGAGGTTAAGAGACTATTAGGGATCAAACCTGAATCAAAAGGCCCAGAAACACACCAGACAAGTCAGGGAGAAAGCTACGGAGAAGATTAAAGCAAGCTTAGGCTATAAAACGTTTTCCCAAGCTTTGAAAATGGAGCACTGTTCAACCAATCATCTGGAAATGGAAAGAGCATAACACAACTATAAGCCAGTTTTCTTTCTGTTCAGATGGAGAAAGTTTTGGCACATCCACACATTTATCCATTCTAAGCATTTATTCAGTGACTGGATGGGTTCAGAGTCACCTGGTGAGCTGTGTATCATCCGCATAGTTATGGTAGCTAATATTTATTATAACCTGAGCTAGTGGGAGCATAAAGATACTGAATAAGAGAAGTACCAGTATTGAACCCTTATATGACTTCTGTCTGCTTTGATGAGAAGTTTTCTACTGAAACAAATAAATCAATTTTCTTTCAGCAAGATTAAAACCAGTTGAGCACTGGACTGGAAAGTCCAACCCAACTCTCTGGCCGTTTCAGTAATATGTCATGGTCAACAATGTCAAATGCTGTGCTGAGGTCCAACAGAACCAGCACTGTGGTTCTCCCACAGTCTGTGTTTATATGGATGTCATTGAACACTTTGACTAGGACAGTCTCATACTGTGGTGAGCACGGAAACCGACTGAAACACATTAAAGTGGTTTATTATTGTTAGGGAGCTATTTAACTGTAGAAACAGCTTTTTCAATAATTTTGATGATGAATGGGAGGTTGGAGATCGACCTGTAATTCTTCCAGATTGTTCCTTTTTATCAGTGGTTTGATAACTGCTGTTTTTAAAGCCTGGGGGAAAACACCCGAAGAGAGCGATGATTCAAATCAGATCATTGCAGCTGATCTGATTTAAATCAGATCAGCTGCAATGACATGCAGAACTTTCTTAAGGAGAATTGTGGGCAGGATATCTCAACACCTCATGTTATCCTGGGTAAGGGTTTGGCGGCTCTTCATCTCAGGCTCGGTTCCTCTAGCAGAGGCCTGGGAACTTGAAGGTTCTTCGCAGTACCTTAGCTGTTTGTAGGACTGTTCTCTTCTGAACTAAGAAGTCAGATGTTTCTTAAAGTACCCGTTGGAGCCACTTTTAAAGTGTGGTAAAAATTGGTAAATGGCCTGTGTTTGTATTGTACCTTATCAAGTCCAGAGAACCCCAAAGCTCTACTATCCAGCTCTTCATTCACCCATTCACACACTGATGGTGGCAATCTACTGGATAGTAGCCACAGCTGCCCTGGCTAATTCTGATAAAGGCTAGGCTGCCTTGCACTGGCGCGACAAGCCTTTCTGACCACCACCACCCAAGCATGGTGGGTTTTGTTATTTTATTTCTCATAGTGTTGTTCCATAGGTTTCTGTTATTCATAGACTTTGCTTTATTATCTGTGGGTTTGGGTTCATAGTTATCCTGGTGTCATCTTTTATTTCTCTAGCCTCCTAAGACCCAGACTTTTTGTTTAGAGTGGATTTTTGTCCCTGTATGAGGACACAGGTTCTTCGGAGGCTAGGCTATCTTCCACTTGAGTTCAGGTTTTTTTGTTTTATTTAAATTAGATTTTATTTTTGTTTCAGTTTCTGGCTTATCTAGTTCTCTTATGTCTGGTCTTGTCTATACATTGTTAGAGTCTTCATTCTTATCAGTTATAAATTTATAAATAATCTGATCCAATAAAAGGTTGTTTAAACCAGGGTCAAAACAGATAAATATTATCACTGCCTAAATGTCATAGCTGCATGTTTAAAGACAAATTTGTTGTTAGCGGTAAGAAGTAATGTTCACATTTTAAAAATAGAGAAAAACATGCAAAATCTTTGGTACACTGAGTTTCAATTTCTTAATGTATTTGAGAAGTATTTTCTCACTTTGTTTAGGCTCTAAGATTTCAGTGTGTTTAACAAAAAAAAGTCTCATAAATACTGTGAAACACCAGGAGTGGGCGGAGCTTATACTGAAGCAACCTAATAGCTGCTATGCAGTTTCACTTTGGCATTTTGTCTACTGTTATCAACTTAACAAACAGGACTCTGATAATGGGTGACTCATTTATTATTGCAATAGACTTTGGCACTGCATACAGTGGGTATGCCTTTAACATCACTCCCACCGAGGACGAAATTGATCCCATTTTGAGAATGTGGGGAAAAGAACATGGACTTGAGACTCCAAAGACCCCAACCAGCATTCTTTTTGATGAATATGGAAAATTTCTGAAGTTTGGTTATGAAGCCAAAACAGCATACATCGATATGAGAGAAGATAGCAAGAAACATTATTTCTTTGAGAATTTTAAAATGGCTCTATATGGCAAAGTAAGTAAAAACTTATACATTTATATTTTTTTGACATGCTAAATCATATTATGAGTTATAATGTTTTGCATATGTACATTGGAAAATGATAGAACAGCTGCAGGCATGATGTTCCTCTGAAAATGTAACTTTGAAACATTTGCTCAGAACAAAAAGAATGATAAATATCACATATATAATGTGAACAAATAACATTATATATGTGATAAACGTGCCGAATCTTTCCGCACATATGCAGAAAGATAACTTTTTTCTGATTCTGATTAAATCACCTATTCTAAATAAAGGTGTGCAGCAAGGAAACATGTTAATCAAACCATTTAATATTTTTTCAGAAACTCACCAGGGAAATTACCATTAAAGCAGCAAATGGAAAGGAAATGAAGGCCCTGAAGGTTTTTACAGAAGCTCTGAGATTCCTGAAGGATGATGCTCTGAAAACCATCAGTGACCATGCCACAAGTATGGTGTTCGAGGCCTCTGACTTCACCTGGGTGCTGACTGTTCCTGCCATCTGGGATCCTTCAGCTAAACAGTTCATGAGAGAAGCTGCAACCCAGGTCCATACTTTTAGAAAGTCCTGCATCTCTCAAATGTTCAGGAAGATGAGAATATTTTTCTCTTCCAGGCAGGTATTGTAACAGAAGAAACTGAGGACAAACTGGTGATTGCATTGGAACCAGAAGCAGCTTCAGTTTGGTGTAAAAAGCTTCCATCTGATGGATTCATTACACCGAATCATAGCAGAGAGTCTCTGGATCAGTCTCCAGGAACTCAGTACATTGTTGTTGACTGTGGAGGTAATGTGAAAAAAGTTATTCAATGTTTGTAAATGAATACATGGGTACAAAACAGAAAACCAGCAAGAAAACATATTTGCCTCTGTGTCAGAAAACATGGTACAGGAACTTCTGGAAGTCATTAAAATTCTTCCCTCTCTTTCAGGAGGAACCATTGACATCACTGTTCATGAAATTCTGAAAGGAGGAGCCCTAAAGGAGCTGCACAAGGCCTCTGGAAATGATCTGGGAGGACAAACTGTGGACAGAAAATTTAAGCAGTTCCTCAGAGAGATATTCTCTGGTGGAGTCTGGGATGTATTTGAAAAAGATTATCCTAGTGATGTTCAGAGGATAATGCATGATTTTACCCGTCTTAAACAGGTAGATGAGGACATTCAGATTTCCTGTCCATATAGTCTGGGAAAACTGGCGCAGCAAAAGAAAGATATAGAAAAGTTCTTTGAGTCAGTGAAAGGAGCACTCTGGAATGAGGGGTCAATCAAAATTTCAAAAGAGAAACTGAGGTCTTTCTTTGAAGAGAGTCTGCAAGGCATCACAAGGAAGCTCAATGAAATCTTTAAGAAAGATTTCAAAATTGAGTTTATTCTACTAGTGGGAGGATATGCTGGAAGTCAAATACTGCGTCACCACATCACTGATCAGTTTGGTGATAAGTGTAAAGTTCTGTGTCCATTCAGAGCTCAGGAGGCAATTGTAAAGGGAGCTGTACAGTTTGGAAAAAACCCAGAGGTGGTGGCTTCTCGAAAAAGTGCCTTCACTTATGGGATGGATATCACTGAGGAATTTGATAAGTCGAAGCATAAGGCTCAAAAGAAATTTATGGCTGACGGTCGAGAAATGTGTTATGATGTTTTCATGACATTTGTGTCCAAAGATGATGATATTGGTTATGATGAGATCATAGAACACATCTTAAATCCTGTTACAGCAGATCAAAAAGCAATGAGTTTCACATTCTTCCGCACACAAAGAAAAAATGCGAAGTATGTTGATGAGTGGGGAGTAGAGAAAGTGGCTGCATTTGAAGTAGAAATGCCGATTACCTCAGGTGGAAGAAAACGTCAAGTTCTGATGGAACTGAAGTTCGGCTCAACAGAGATAACAGCTACAGCCACTGACGTGACCTCCAAAAAGAAAAAATCGATTAAAATTGACTTCATGACCAAATCATAAGAATAGAACTACAGAGTTCAGTCATTTAAAATAATAATAATAATCACTAAATTTTGCTTTTGATTACATCTTAGCTTTAGTTTTATGTTGAAAGCATTATTCATTCCATTTTTTCCAAATAATTTCTAAATCAAAATATTAATAGTTTGATAATGTGTATTTTGGAACTGTGGAGCAGTCAAGAGCTTTTTAGAAGAATTAAAATACATCTGCCAGTGTATTTCCCTTTGTCTCTAATTATTGTATTTTGTTGGACACAGATTTATTGGGGGTTTTCAGGAAACATATTTATGAAAAACTGATTTGTTCTGTTGTTTTATTGTCTCTTTTTTAAAGTTGTTGTAACTAGCTGTTCAGATAGCTTATTAATCATGAACTAATAAGCTATAACCTTATTAGTTCATGATTACAGTGCTTAACAGGGCTTAGCTTTTAGAATCTTTAGTGGGTTATTATCTGACTGCAGCCAATCTTTCTAAGGTTGGATCTGTGTTTATCAAAGATGTGACAGATGTTAATCTGAATGTAAAATATATCAACAATCAAACTCAATATTTATGATTTAAGGATTCTTGTACGTGCTGTTATATAATTCTATTAAACTTCAATAAAGAGCACTGAGTTTCTAGATCCCTGCTGACTGTTGTGGTTAATTATTTAATTTTATTTCTACAGCACCAATAGAAAAAAAATCTGACTTTGCAAGACAGCCAAGTTCCATTCATATTCAGTTATACGGAATTTAGTTTGTCAAACAAATTAAATACAAATTTTGTCCTATTCAGTATAAAGCAAAAGTTATCTGTATATTGAAATCTATGGGGATACGGATAGTCATTGACTTTATAGGAATCCTTCCAACGGAATTACCTTGTGTCAACCTGGCAAGTAACAACTCCCTTTTAACAGCAATGAACCACCAGAACCAAAACTGAGTGAAGTATGAGCAAATCTTCTCTTGTGACCAGTTGAGAGTTGAGAAAAGACAAAGCATTTTCAGAAATAAACATTGAACTACTTGTCTACTTTTGCTGGGAAAAGGAAGCAAACATTGAGTAAATGTCAGCAATAGCTTACTTAGTGGCTTCATCTTAGAGAGAAGCATAGCTTAAAAGATAAGTATTGAGCCAACAGATATATACTTTCTGTGAAGTTCAGGTCCCGAAAACCCATTCCATGAAGTTCACATAGTGTACTTGAGCTTAACTGAATACAACATGAAGGCTACAGCTTTTGTAGCTTTTGAATTTGGGGTCCTCCATGAACTATGCACTTCAATATCAGTGTTGGGTAAGTTAGTTGTTTTTTTGTTTTTTTTTAAGTGTTATACTAACTAGTTACTTTAAAAAAATGTTACTATACTTTAAAAGTAATTACCAAAGAAAGTAACTATTCAATATTTGTTGAAATGTTTATCATAAAACTGAAACAATAAAATGACACTGAATAGAATAATTACAAACAAAAAGCAGAACACCTGAATATGTGCACTGTGAAACACTACATTTCAACTGCTTAGACAGTGTAACCCCATCTGCTTTATACACCAAGCTTATATTAGCCTCACTTGGGTTAATATTATAAGCTTGTCCTTCTTTACATTCATATATAAAACAATATTGCTAATGAAGAATAGATTGCTTTTCACAAATAGATATGTGCTTTTTATAAGACAGAAATGCCATTTGAGATAAAAATGACATCCGTACTTTCAGTACGCTACCTTAGGTTATATGGCCTTTCTTTGGCCCATTCTGCAGTGAGCAGTGCTGTCTATCTGCTATGTTTTAATGTGATCACTATGTAAACACCAGCCCAAGTCTCCCTCTGATTTGTTTAC
Source organism: Girardinus metallicus (assembly GCA_903067095.1). Classification (NCBI taxonomy): domain Eukaryota; kingdom Metazoa; phylum Chordata; class Actinopteri; order Cyprinodontiformes; family Poeciliidae; genus Girardinus; species Girardinus metallicus. The sequence goes on from CAEGAE010056590.1 coordinate 11,943, forward strand.
AACAGCCATTTTAGTTTTCCTCAGCAAATCAGCAGCCCATATGCAATTATTTTCTGCTCTTTACCTCAGCTGACAATGGTCAGATGAAGACGGCTTAAACTTTCTATGTGTTGAATTATCGGAACTTGCCTTATTGTCAGTAATAGTATTGTAATGATGGAAAAAGTTATTAGTTAGATATCCCTTTTACTGAAAGATGTTGCACCATTATTAACACGTTTTATTTATATTTATACCACTATTCTCATCACTGCTCAGTATTTGATCACTCTATGATTATATATATATATATATATATATAAAAATATATAATATATATATATATATAATCATAGAGTGATCAAATACT
>CAEGAE010056598.1:0-33730 GCA_903067095.1 Girardinus metallicus
ATATATATATATATATATATATATATAAAATAATTGAATGAAGGTCGAAAAGGATTTGCAAATCATTGTATTCTGTTTTCATTTATGTTTTACACAACATCCCATCTTCATTGGAAAGGGGGTTGTCTAATTCATTGGCTTAACATGATGTTTTTTTATGTTCTTTTCAAGGTTCTGAAAAAAAAACACAAACATTAAAAATAGAATGGAGTCAAGAATCTGAAAGTGTGTTTTAAATTACATCTGTTCAGTTCAGAGTAACCCAGTTCAGTTTTAGTCTGTCAGAGTATTTGAATTTGAAGAAGGTCACTGACTCCAGATTTTTTGAATAATAGTAAAATATCTCTTTCTTTCTGGGACACCAACAATCCATGGTGCACAGTCAGGGCACCCAATACCGAATGAGAGGCCATGGGATTAAGAAAGAGATGATATTTTGTTTGTTGGTTTGTTTGGTTCTGTAGTATTTCTGTCACCCGTCAATTCGCACTAAACTCCACTAAAACCCACTGCAGGACTTGACGACATGCTGGGAGTGTAAATCGCCCATTTCAACCAGTGATGAGCTGGAGACACTTCTAAACACTGCTGGGGTTAAGAACCATATATTTAACACTACTGCAGTTCGTCTTTATTTAGCAAGAGGGCTGTAGTCTGGAAGTAGTTTAAAACAGGCAACACTGGACTTTATCTATATATCACCGTCAAACACAATTCCCTTGTTTGCAACACACATGATTAATCGGTTCTTGTACAGTGGCAGTCACTATCTTCTTAATGCAACAATGTTCAGCACGAACACTATAAAGAATCTACTCCGAGCAAAAACATCAATCTCCAAAGCAATAACAGCAAGTCAGCATCGACATCAGAGTCATTTTGCTCGACTTCTTATCAGAAACCAGAAGCCAGAATCAATCTCTCCGATGACAGATTAAACAAGAAAATAAGACGACAGTCAAATCTCATTCTACATGTGTCTTTGCAGCTTCATGGCTTTCACTCAACAACATCCTCAAGTAACACTAGGAATTTGCCACCTAACTAACAATAACACAAACATCAGATCAAAGAGCAATGGAGGAATATGCTCTTTGTCCGGTTTCTTTTTCATTGCATGCCAGGCCAGTGTCACTAAAAAAAAAGTTTTCTGTTTTGCTGGTAAAATCTTTTGACTTTACTTCATTTGAGAATAAGGTGTAGATTATATCATAGCTTGTATTTCCTTCATTCCAAAAATTATCCTGAGGTCCTCAATCTTTTTCTGTCTGTTCTCTGGCTTATACCAATATTCCCCCACATCTCTTTTGGCATAATTCATTTTGCTTAAATTATTGCACAAGCAGTTAAAGATTTACTAAAGTTGCTTAAACATATTTAGACAGAATTAGAGATTATTCAAATTTGTGTAAGCAAGCCAATGAAACAAGTGTAGTAAACAGGCTAGGCATTGAAAGTACACAGACTGCTCTTTTAAAGCCTTTGCTTAAGGCTTTGACACTAATGGTGTGAAACTAATTATATTGGAAAATTATGAGCAAGGAAAAAAAATCTCTTGCAACAATACAGCCCAAGGTAAATGCTGCACTTTGTAATAATTTGGTAACTTCACTGTAAACAGAATTTAATACTGCAGTGAGTGCTGTGAAGGACAGATGATTGTCAGGTGGGTCAGACAGAAAGAAAAATGGAAAAGACAGTAACGGAGGAACTGACTGTCTGACTGAGAGGAGATGGGGGCGATGGAGTGAGCGACAGAAGAGAAGCTTTGGCGGGGGAGGTGTCAACAGAAAAACAAAAACACAACCAGGTATATTAGGTGCAAACTGGGAGTGATGAACAGCAATGCAATCGCAATTGGCACTTATTAAGTGTCAGTGAATTTCGCAGGGCTAAATTTATTCCCGTTGTCAGGGGCACTCTCTTTGTAAGAAGTATAATGGCTGTCCGTTTTTGTGCAAAGGATCCATTTGCCTCGAACAAAACAATACAGTACTTTGCAAAAGTTTTAATTCCCCTTGAACCTTTTCCTATTTTACCAGATTACGATCCCAAACCCCTATTTATGTTATTGTCATAGACCATCACAAAGAAATTAGAAAATAAATGTCTGTACAGTGAGAATTTGTAGTCACCCTCTTTACTCTGTTACCCCCAAATATGTTCCAGTGCAGCCATTTGACTTCAATACATAGTCAAATTTGTAATTCAATATACAAATACACATATTGTATGAATAACTCTGTACTTTGAAAACACACAAAGACATGGCTCATGGTATTTCTGGAGACTTAATCATATTCTTCCACAGCTTTAGTAGCAGACAACTACTGGTATAAAATGTGGTGTTTTTGGAAATTGGCCAAAAATTAATCAATTGATAACGGAAATCAACAAGAATTGTATTTTTCCGCAAGCAATGTAGTGTCATTCTTATTACTTGGAGGACACAAATGTAGGCAAGCACAGTAGTTTCAAAAAGTTATATTTAATAAATATATTTAAAAAAAATCAAAACTAGGAGAAACGGAAACACACAGGAGGGAAAACTCGGGACGAACAAAACCACAAGTGTGTCATAGAAGAATCCAATGAGGAAAGAATAAAAAAGGAACAATTAGGTGAAGTGGTTACACAAAGCATTGGCAAGCGAGTTAATTAGTAGAACGAATGTCAGCTGTGAGGGGACTGAGTACTGAGAGCCAGAGGGAAATAGCCAAATGAAACAGAGTTAGCAATGCAAGAAGACAAAGGGGAATAACTGATCAATAGGGAATAATCAGTACTAGAACAAAGCACAAGTAAACAAACGCAAAAAAAAGGAAAGACTTAAATATAACTCGGTACACCAGAATTACAACTCAGAAGCCAAATAAAACCAACTACGCATTGGCATGCATAGAATCATGGCATGTTAAGGAACACAGCAAATATGTGGGAGACGGTCTCCTGGTCAGATAATAAAGAAATTGAACTCTTTGACCCACAAACAAAACATAATATGAGGCAGAAGACCAACATGCATGTCACCCCAAACACCATTAATTCTCAGAAGATTAACCTTTATGCTGTGAAGGCAGCATGAAGGTCACAGGTCAAATAATCATAAGTCTAGATGTTATTGGCAAAGAAGCATTTCTTTGGAGAATAAAGATTTGCTGGACAGCAAAAGCACAAGCATTTCATTGTCTGATTGCCAAAACGTTCAATGCACATTCATGACATTAAATGTGCAACAGATTTCCAACTATTCCACAGTTGTACTGACGTTGAGTCATGTCCTTTTGATACCAAGCTGGGCAAAGTTGTACGCCTTGAAGCAACCCTTCTGCTAATTCTCTACAACTCTGCCCTCAGTTTTCTCTTTCAGGTCTGTGTTTGAAACTGAAGCTGCTCGGAAAGACTGCTTGGATGTGTGCCATTGTCCATTTATATTTGTTTATATATAAAGATGTGTGTGCATGTGTGTGTTTCTTGCAGTGTGACAGAAAGGTTGGCAGGTCTGCAGACTAAGGTTTGACAGGCGTTTAATGAGGAAGCTCCCACAGGACACGGGTTTTGCACACACCTCCACAAAAGCCCCGCATACACGCATGAGTGGCAGAGGAAGAACCTTTTTTTTAGCTACAAAAAGACCCCAACCCAATTAGAATGGACTTACGATATGTTTGCCATTACAACACTGAGTCCGAACGCTTAAAAAGAGGATTTGTGTGAATCATTGCTTTTTCAAACTGGCATGTCAACATCAGCTGTTTGCTTCGTCTAAGCTTAGCTCTGCCACCAATATAGCCGTTAGGATTTAAAAACTCACCAAGGTTAGTTAAAAATCTATCAAGGTATTAGTGATGTGTGAGTAAATCTGATATTTTTTTCTATTTTGCTTACTTCAATAAGCTCTATGTTGCTACTGACAAGTTTCCAATTCATGCAGCAACCTGGACACTCAAGGTAACAGGAGGCTGATGGGAGGGTGGGGTTTGAGCAAAAAAAGGGGCTGGATGTGCAGTGGTGCCATATGGAGAGCTGAGATAATCAGCATCTGCATCTGCCGGCTTGGACTCAGAGGAGCTGCAGAACAAAACAGTTTATTAAAGTATCCCTGGACTTTTATGGGCCTTGGAACGCTTGAGGTGCAGCTGTAGGAAGGTTAGCTTCAGTGTTGCTGTGTTGTGAAGTGACTCATTTACAGCATTACCTGTTGACCTGGCCATCAATTAGTGTACAAAACATGCCGGGCAGGAGAAAAAAAAAACAACACAATTGTCCTTGATATCTCTAAGCACTTATGCCAAGTGGAAAGCAGCCACTCAGTCTGAGTGTACTAAATAGAGGGTTTCTGAAGCCCAGTCCCTTTAGGGTCAAAAAGTGGATATAGCTAATCAGTTTAGAGATCATCAGTGAAACAAATCCAGCTGTCAGCAAAGAACAATGTCTGAAGACTGGAATAAAAGTACCAGACTGCAAGCCAGAGAGTTGAGCGTCACAGAGCAGATGTTGTTAGAGACACTGTCCATAAGTCAGCAAGTGGGATGCCAAGGCTGAAATGCTGGAGTGGAGCTGGCAGGGATGGTGTTGTGAGGTTGACAGGGGTAGGAGCACAGGTGGTAGTCTATTATTGCAACCTGATTTGCTTTTGAACCAGGGAGGTTTATGGGGAATTTAGAAGAACCAGCTGTTGGTGTTTAGAATAGAAAAAAACCAAAAACAAATGAAGCTAGGTGAGAAAGAGAGAACCAAATTAAGATGCAAGGATAAGAGAGGCAAAGTGTCAGCACCCTGTCATCAATTCCCATCTATTCTGTCTCAGAGCCTCCACCCCAATCTCTATTTGAACTAGCACTGAGCCTGAATCAGCTTCCAGGGGTCAACACAAAGACCGAGCAGTGATAAAGATAAAGTAGGCTGTGGTTCCCCTGGCGCTTTTTAAGAAAGTGGAACATTGACCACTAGATCTCTATCGCATTGATCAGGCAGTTTAGAGCAGGAAGAAAAAAGAAAAAAAAAAAAAAAACTTTTTCTGCACTCAGCTGGTTTATTCAGATTTTTCTTTGGCTGTGCCATCCAATCTGTGATTTAGAGTAATGAGAATTAAAAAGAAGGAACTGATTTTATTTGAGGAATTTAAAATCTTAAAAATCATTCTCTTAATAAATCAGATGACATTTTATCAGTAAATATTTCCTTACAGCAGGTCTATCTCCATTGACAAAAAAAAGCACAATCAATAACTTTTCTCAAAGAAAAAAAAAAGAGCTCAGATTAGGAGTGTTGTCTCTAATCTCAACAATGAGATTAATCCTTTTCTGGGAATCCAGCCAAATACTTGACTTACACCTCCACAACAAAGCACAGCTCAGTCAACAACTTATAAACACTAAGCCAGCAAATGTTTGAGAACAAAAAACGCTGATAGAACAACGAGAATCTGAATGTTGCAATGGACTTTCAGATCGCAGAGTAGCAGCAGCTGAGAAACCAATGCGATACGAAGAAGAGGATTATGTATTTTAATGAAAACAATCCCAGAAAGCAACTTTAAAAGTTCAGTACTCTTTAAATGCTTGTAAGAATTAATATTATCCATTCAGCTACACACAAAGATCCTGTGAGGAATGCAGTGATCAGAAAGGAAAATCTGTCCGCAGGATCAAATTGAGATGACCTGTGAATTGAACACGACTCTGAAGGCAGCCGTCTGGATTTCAATAATTGTTTTCTTTCTGGCTGAGCTGACGTCTGAAGTCAAACTGTGCTTTTTTTTTTATATAATCTGCGGTATTTTCACTCTGCACGCTGTTAGAAGAGCATCACAGTCAAGTCAAGGTAAGAAATGAATTTGGTCCGCACCAAGAATCTGCTGGAAAACCAGGCCAGATAGGGCTGGTTATTTACTCTGTTATAAAATGTGAAGTAAAACGGCAAAGTCAGCTGCAGTTTGGTGAAGGAAGGACAGCTAGTTATTTCTATGGCATGCAGCTCGAGAAGTCAGGTGACAAGTGACAGAAAACACATAACAAAATCAATCCTTAAGAAAAGAAAATGACAACCTAACAACCACTTGATTGTGAGAAGGATACCCTCCACTTCTTTTGAATTAAGGGTCAATACACATATTGATTTGAAAATTTGATTAGTTGACCTCTATGCAGAGGATAATACTGTAAAAGTTGATACCTTGAATTATTGAAGATAGCTTTGTTTCCTTTTGTAGGCTGGCAAGTATCAGCTATTATTTTCATAAATTAATATCCTATCAATGCATTAATCTGACTATAGCTAGAATTTCATAGACAAATACATGGAAAATGAAATGTCAAGCTTTGGTATAGCGCATGATTAACACAATAAATGCTAAGCTTTTATGCTAATTTTAGGGAAACTGAAAAGTTCTTAATGCGGAAATATGTGTGGCTTGATACAATCAGCTTGGATCTCACTATACAATATTTCCCCCTCAGAGATGAATTTCTAAAAATTGTCCAGCATAAAGAGCGATACACCAAAAAATACAGAATCAAAAAGAAACCGATATTTTTCTAGATGTCTAGTATACTGTAGAGGCAGATAGTTATTTTTCTCAAAAGGCAACAATTACTCTAAAAATGATTTATTTTTGTTTGTTTGCTGCCAGAAACACTTGGCACATGTGAACAAGAAAATGTGTTGATCTTTGTTACTGACAATTAAAATATATTATCTGACTACAACATATATCTTCCAGTAAAAAACATGTGTAAAAAATTAAGTTGTTGCATCTGTATAATGGAAGAAACTGTATATCAATATTATTGCTTCCCGCTGTCTGTGACCTTTAGCATTTCGGGCACAATCGTATTTGTCAACTATAGACAGTGGCCCCCCCATCCAACACATATTGGCATGGAAACACTACATGTACATGTCAATGTAGTCATGAAATAGAATGCAGCTTACAACTTCACACATGACTCTGAAGGAAGTGTAAAAACGCTATATTAACAAAGGAGCTACATTAACACTCCTTTGTTTAGGGAGCTACATTAACGCTCCCTAAACAGCAAAGTATTAATACATCTCCCTAAACAAAGAAACAGCAGTCGGCTTCAGAATAAATACAAAAATATTTTTTCATACTAGAATTGAAGCCAGTGTGGATCTGTTATTGCACCAGAGTAGGTTTTGAGACTAATAAGACATAACCTGCTGCCAAGATAACTTGCACCTAACACAGAGTTTGAGTTCACCCATTCTAATTTTAAAAACAACTCCGCAGTAAAAAGCTAAAGCATCAGGCAAAACAAGATGGATACAAGAGAGCCATTACCCACTGCAACACAGAGATTCATTGTATGGATGATGGAAGGTCATTAAGGAGAGGCAGAGAGAAAGAGCTTTTTCCAAGCACAGCTCCCCTTCTGTTTAGATTAATTTTCTTAAGAGGACCAGATTGTTACCTGCTATTCATCAGTAACTTAAACGAGTGCAGCACAGAAGAAAAATTGTACAGCAAGACAAAATCAGAACATGAAGGGAAAACTAAAAGAAAAAAAAAAAATAAAACTTCAGAGAGGAAAGCTAGCGTGAAAATCGACAAAAAATGGTCAACTGGGACTTGTTTCAGGAGAGTAATCACTGATATTTAGGTGGGATAAAAGCTGACAGCTGGTTTGGAAACTGTCATGGGGAGAAAGAAAATAAGAAAAACAAAAGAGACATTTGGATATGAAAAAGTGAAGAGTGAGGCAACTCCAAAGAGAGCCAAGGTGTTTGTAATAAAAAAAATTAGTTCATTAAATCCTAGTTCATTGAATAAAAGTTAAAATGATTCAAGTTAATCATTTTAACTTTGTGGGTTAGACAAAAAGCTTTGCTGCAACACATTGTAAAAGGCCGTAAAGATTAAACCCGCTTGCTTGACAAGCAAGAAAACTAAAATATACTAAATGTGGAAGAAAGTTAAAGATACTTGACTGTATCAGAAAGAGAGCAGTCAAACCCTGGATATTAGAAATACACACCGAGGCAAAGATGTGAAAGCATGGCCTATGTATAATTAATCTATATAATCTTTCGCTTTGTGAATTGAATTAGTGAAATAAATGAGAATTTACTGGGTTTGACCATTTATCAACACTAAATTACTAAAGTAACTTATCAAAGATATTTTAAGTCCTCAAGATGCAGCTGTGTTTGAGTTTTGACCGCAGAACTTTTGAGTCCGCTAACAGATACAGATATCAAAAGGAGCATAGCCCAGAAAGAACAGAACCGCAACTGCTGGCTGAGCAGAGGACAAATGATCAACTACATATAGAGAACAGTGCAGTCATTTTTTCAGACTGTTAACTCTGCTAATATGACATTTAAGGGCTATGTTGCTCAACTTGCTGGCAGTCTGATGGGAATCGGCAGATATTGTCATTGCGCAAACACAATGTACTCACTATCAACAGACGTCTGCCACCCAGTGCATCTTTCAGTCGTCTTACAAAAATTAGAAAACGCCATAGTGTGCAGGTTAGTAAGACACGAATAACGGGAAAATTTACCTGTGCATTATTGTAATTTTGTTAATGGAAAAAAAACCCAACCAAATGTTTTTGCTCATATAAGATTCACAGGGATAAGGTCAATTAAAAGTAACAAGAAAGACGTGGACTGGAGAAAGAAACTAACACCTTATTTCTTATTCATATGGGGTATTTTGTTATAGCTGTTTTGTTTTTTGTGTTTCTTTTGTGTGTGTATGTGTGCGGCAGCATGGGTTTCTCTTTTGTTCTCTGTATTGCAACTGATCTAAAATTAATAAAAATATATACATATATTTTTAAAAAGTAACTAGAAAGAAAAGAACAGTGAACTGTGGCATGTAAAGCATGCCACGTATACAGAGGAACAATGAAAAGGCTGGTTCAGTTGGCTGAACTTTAACACCTAAAATGATTCACTCTGGAAAACATCTAGAAGACAGACTAAAGGCGAGCATAGCCACAAGGAGAACATTTCAACTGGGTAACCTCTAGCCATTCTACTCTATTCTATTTCAAATCATGTGTAAAAGTTGGACAGCAAGATAAAGAGATGTTTTGCAGTAAAAAGCTAAAGTAATCAGTCTTTGCAGAATGATTAATTGGTAATGCAGTATACTTCAAAGGTCTCCCCCACTCAGAAAAAAGAATATTATATATTGAATATTATTCCTGAAAAAAAAAAAAATCTTTATCTATTTTATCCTTTCACCCAGCCAGCACACCCAGGTGGGCCCCATATGGGAAAAAAGAGGGCAGACCATATGGATCCCAAATGGGTTTGTCCGCAGTTTCCATGGTGGCCCCACATGAGTTAGCCCATGTAGGATCGCCGCCTACATGTAGGCGGCGATCCTACATGGGCAAACTCATGTAGGGTTGCCACATGGGCAAACTCATGTAGGGTTGCCACATGGGCAAACTCATGGAGGTGGCCCTGCATGAGTTTGCCCATGTAGGACCCATGTAGGACCCATGTAGGTGGCAACCCTACATGGGCAAACCCATGTGAGGCACCATGGAAACCGCGGACAAACCCTCTTTTTTCCCCATATGGGGCCCACCTAGGTGTGCTGGCTAGGCAGAGTCGCGTGTAGAATGAAACCTGACTCCAGTGGTCAATGGTGGCTATGAGGGCACTCTAAAACAGCCTGAAGTCCAAAACAGGGTTTATCTCCTTGCTCAATTCAGAGATTGTTTCAATATTTGTGTATAGTAAAATCCACAGAGTTCATTCACTTGCCAACCTTAAGAAATCACTCGATTTCAAATGGAAATTAATTCAACCTTGTAAAGACATGAACCAGAAATAATTTAACCTGCACAGCATTGCTATTTCAAGCAGAAAACCCCCCCAAAAAACACTGCACTGCAGGAGACTAGAAAGGAGAGGCAAAAGAAAAAAATCAAACAAATAGAGCTTCTGCCATGTGCACAAACACCTTAAGAGCTAAACTAACGTCACAGTGTAATTGCCAAGTAAATTATACTCAAATTGCAAACAGTTTTCTGACTTGATTAAACATTGTCTGGGTGCAATGGTTCTGCTGACAAAAAGCCTCACTTCAGTGTGCATTATGTTTGCCCGTCAGACCTCAGGTCCAGCTCTAAATCCAGCCTGAGCACCAGTGTAACAAAGCTCATCTGGTCAAACTCTACGTACACCTGCAAGGAGAGATGGTATCCCCAACACAGCAGAAAAAACATCAATATTTATGAACTTGCGCTTAGAAAACTGTATTTTGTATTTTCCAGGCACAGTCCCATTTTATAGCACAATCAAGTAACTTATGTTAATTTCAATTGTTTTAAAAATGCTGTATATATCAAACACATCTTAGAAAGAAATTTGACTTTGCAATTTGGCCTCTCTTTAAAGAAGCTCCTTCTCTTTTCAGCACTCTGCCTTCAGCATGTCATCACAACGCTTCTCATTGTGACGTTACTAACCGTTCTTAGGAACGTTTGACGGAGAAATAATTCATATAATAAGCTCATCAGTCTCAGCAGGTGTTGGTTAGTAGCTGCTGCCACTAGTCTGGAGGAGCAAAATGGGGAAGGCGGAGGTGAAGGGTCCTCTGTGAAGCGGATGCTCGGTTGGAGGCCAGCATTTAGGCAACCCTTAATGGTTGCCATGGGAGATTAAAGGATTTCTCATGCATACCAAGAATCAAAGCAATACTTCAAATATATTTTTGAATAACATTATCACACTATATAAAGTTTAAATAGAGGATTTTACATAAACCCTCATTTAACTGTAATCAGAAAGATCCTTTCATTCTTAATACTAGATGAAAAAGTAAGAGAGGAAGAGATTGAATCAAAGCCTAATTTGATGAACTGTGGCAAGATATTTCAAAAGCTACTGACCTAGAATCAAAAATGTCTGAATATCTGGACATCACATCCGATTTAAAGACTTTTAAAAATCTGAAGCACTGCATTCGACAATGCTCCTAGAATTATACTCCTCAAATATAAAGCTATTGTTTAGCATTTTCCTGGAAATCTCAGATCAAAAGAATTTCTTTTCACACTGTTAAAGGAAACAACCTGATGCACAGTCAACTCTTTTTCTGCAATGGCAGGATTTTCTATTAGTCACCATTAGTGTGAAACCCAGATGGGCTCAGTCCCACTCCTCTGTCTGCATGGTGGAAACCAGGGAGTGATTTATGGAGACTGGAAGATGCTGCACTGGTCACCCAGTGAGGTTTGTCAGCCACAGTATTGCCACCGTTGTCACCGGCAATGACTTGTCAGGGCACCAGCAGCTGGCCTGTCATACGGTCACAGTGAATGATTAGGTGCTCTGAGGCAGATATGCACAACAGTAGGCGATTACATATGGACATGCATGTTCTCACCAGTAGATCCGACTGCCGTCACCTTTTGTAAATAAATATGTAATTGAGAGACTACGGTTTGGGATCTCAAGAGTATTCAGTGGGTTTTTGTAATGATAATTTATTGTGTACATATGCAACGACCCAAAAAAGATCATTTTCAATCTCTAGTTATAGAGTTCTGACCTGCCAAACTAGAGGTGTCAAGATTAACCGCTTTGTATTGAGCATATGTGGAAGACGATGATGCATTGGTGAATTAACTTTAAAATGCAGCTCTTGTCAGCTTTTGCCAATATTACCTACAAATGTTGGTTTTCTAAAATTGTGTCCCTTGAAAATGGTAAAATATAAAGCAACACTGAATTAACAATAACATTAGAATCTGTTTTCTGCTTCGCATGGAGGTTAGGAAAAATTTAAAGGTTTTATAATTTCGTTTGCACACTAGAAGTGGACATTTAGAGAAACCACGGAAAAACTGACGTCGTAAAAATTTATTTTGTGCAACTGTCCAGAATAAATCTGGACACTTTAGAGCCTGACTACTCAGGCTCTACAGTGTTTATTGTGTTATTCAAAGAAAACCCTACTGGAAGAAAAAAAGTGGTGGCCATTTCATTTCTTTCTTTTTTTTTTCTCGCAAAAAGCAGTTTAAGGCGCTGTTTAGTTTGTGTTTGTGTGGGGTCTGCTGAGATGTTAGCTGCACTTTTAAGTGATATCACCCCTGTACAATTCATGGATGCAGAGAAGGTCTTCTCTGCTGACCCGATTGCTGCCATCTGCATCGTTGTGAAATACGACTTAAAACAAGTTCAGTTTTCTGGTCAGCTTTGCTCTTTCTAATTTACTTTTCCCCCACCCAAACAGTCCTCAAAGGCCTGCTGCACACTATTTGGCTACTGCGCATAGAATAAAGATTTACATTATTTCCCAGTGGACTGCTGATTTCTCTGTTGTGCTACTGAATAAAGCTGAATTTTAACAGTGTTGCAACTCATTAAAGATGACTTTGCCCTTCCTGACTGCAGCTCAACGCTTTCTTGCTCAGCAGGGAAACATTTTCTCGGTGTTAAATTTTCCTGCATGATGAACCTTCTGTTACTTCTGCCCTGTTCAAGTAGCTCTGTTATTACCAGGGGTTCTCTGTGATTGGTGGTAATGGCTAAGCTGGTGACTCTAATCTAATAAAGAAATCAATTAAAAACACCTAACAGTGCAGTAAATCAATACATGACTGATGGATACCTTTGTGAAAATGACATTGAGATACCAAGGCTCTTTAATTTTCAGATTCCTACCTCAGTATAATGGTGAAATATCACTGTACAGTGCACTAAAACTTGGCTATGTTTCTCTCACTAGCTTGATTTTATTCTGTGCAGCAACTCCCTTACCCTGTCACTTCTGGTTCCAATAAATAGGGGCGATGTCATTGGTGCATTATCATTATGGACATGATGATGGCTGCTCTCCATGTTTATTGGTAGCTAATTCAGCCAATTACAGGGAACTCTTAATATTAAGCCACAATCTGTGCAGCCAGTGACAGAATAGGTGAGGAAGAGGTGAATGTGAGGAGAAGTAAATCATTCAGCTGCTTCTAATGTAACAGAAAGTCAATAAGGCAATATTCCTCTTCGTAAGTATGCATTAATATTAATTAGTATTAATATCATAATAATACAGAACCCTCTTCCCTCTGATTTGAAATACATTGGTCACTGTAGATAGACTTATCAAAGGAAAAAAAAGCCTATGATGATCTTCTTTGCTAAACAGAGGGCCATGACTAAACAATAATCATCCTGATTTCCACACCTTAAGCATGAGCTGGGGAGCCTAACAGTGAGATAAAACAGGTTGGTGCTTATCTGGACACTCTACCATCAGTGTCAGTCTCACTGTCAAGCAACAAACAGCAACACCAAATTTCATCAAACAATTTCCCACCGCCAAATTCAATACAGACACAAAATGGCAGCAAACCATAGCAAACAGTTTCCCCCCAAAAATTATTTCAGTCCATGATATGATAATCTGCTGTCTAGTGTCCGGGAAATTACATGTCCAAAAAGAATCTGAGCATTTGTATCACAAGATTCAGTGTATGAGCTTATAGATCTTCCTTCTAATCTCTTAAACTAAATCTAGCTTGATGGTATTTTGAGGTGATAAATGTGTCACATCAACCTATTTTACGCTTTGATACTGCAAGCCATTTTACAGTTCAACAGTTTTCAAAGGAGCAGAGAAAATAGACGACACACATGTGTCAAGAAAACCTGAGATCATCCCACTTCCCCATGCTGGAGATTTTAGTTTAACAGTAACAATAAATTAAGATACCTTTAAAATTAATCGCACAAGTAACATCTAGACCCAACAGTAGACTTAGACTTCAATAAAATCAGTCTGGTTGTGTGTGTTGTTTTTGTCTCTTGCAAACTTTGCTTTAATTCTAAAACTTCTTTTTTTCTATCTAATCATAAGAAATCATAGTCAGGCAGAAAGAGTGTCATGAAACAGGAACAGCAGGCTTCCTGGAAGAGGAGGAAGTAAGTTTCCAGCTTGCAGATTTATGAAAATAGTTGAGACTATTCCTTATTTCAAGGCATAAAAGTTTTAAAGAATGAAGTCTAAACATTTTGAGTAATTGAATAAGACCCAAAGTAAAATACTTAGAATAATATTGGTTTACTTGTAAGAATACTTACACTTACACTTGTGGGAATACTTACAAGTAAAACAAGTAACTGTAACTTTGGTGTCGAATAATTAAAATAATGGATTATTCTTGGTTTCTTTTCAGAAAACCGTCTGTAATAACTCAGATTATGATTATAATAAGAGTAACTAATAAGTTATGGTTATAATGTTATAAATGAATGCTGAATCAAAGAGAAACTAAAAAAGTTATAAATGTGATTTTGACATTGAACTGGAAATGGTGTAAAATGTGTAACTCCAATTAAAGATTACTGATGTTGTGTTGGAGGTAGATGGTAGGTGAAAGGACAAATGGAGGAACTGACAGGAGAGCAGAGATGACCAAGGCCTTATCATATTTGCCATGAGGGCTTCAAGTTTTAGGTGGCACCATGTACTGTGACTTATCTGCCCAGAAAGTTCTTCAAGTTACAGCACTTAATTCATACTATACACATACAGCGATAGAATAAACAGTTGTTTAAATTTTCTACTCTCAATTTAAAGTTGACAATGTACTTCTTTTTAACAAAAAGAGAAGATGAAAACCAAACACTGCTATTTCTGTTAGGGTTTAATGTGTGGTTAAACAAAGCAGGGATTAGAAATAAGTACCAGCAACATAAATACAGGGGCCGGGTTATGAACTCAATACAGAACTCAAACTGAAGTATCACAGTCCTCTGAAAAAGTCCTCATAGCATCGCCAAGAGCGATAAGGATAAAGTATACTACGACCTCACCAATCATAAACTCAGCAATGTGTTTCTATGACGCTGTCACGGTATGTGTGATAATTTGCTGCATTGCTTTCCCTGTGACTGCAGTACAAATAATATTTATCTACTGTTAACTTAAGTAGAGTTGAGTACAGCTCCGGTGTCAGTGCTGCTGAAAATCACTGCTTAATGTCACGTTAAACATGAAAAATACAAAGATTAATTTACTCCGACAACAGCAAATCTTATAATCCTGTCACTTTTCCTCAGACAAGGACATGATTGGCTGAGCTTCCCAGCATTATGTTAATCCTGATGAATACCCCTTTCGTTTACAATAAGAACAGATATGTGAGAATGAAATTTAAGAAAGTGTGGAGAAACTAAACCTTCCGGTCACATATTAACTCCTCTTTGTTGAATTTTTTTCTTATGATGGCAACATTAAATTCGTACAGTGGTAATATGGCAGTCAGTATTTCAAAGCAGCAAGTCCCCTCACTCACCCCTCCACCAGAGGTTTTCAGCAACAGGAATTCCTGATCTGTCTCCCACTATAGCAGGCTGATGTCTCATTAGGCTTCATTGCAGCAAAAGATACTGTAGGGAGGAAGGTGGTATTTGGAAGCCTGTTACTACTGCAGTCATGTCGGGGTTAGATCCACACAAGAAGAAAAGGACAGCTTCTCTGTGGACTAACAGAGTACTGTAAGCTTTATCTTATAGCATCATATGGGTGAGTCAGGTCACATTTAAGTCACAGAAATAAGATTTAAGACAAAAGTCTCGTGAAAAATCCTTACCTGATATGTAGGTGTGAAACTACATCAGTAAATAAACTACAAACCGCAGCTCTGATGCACTCACACCCATTGAAGGGTGGCCTTGATTTTTTTATTTTTTGCAAGGGATTGTGGGCTGTAGCAATCTTGTCATGTTAGATATAATCTTTAACAATAGCAACACAGATGGCCATAAAACTGAGGTCAGCAATAACTGATTTTGAATAATTTCAGAGCAAAACAGAGTTAAATTCCCATAAAAATATTATTTCTCTCTGTGTAATGACATTATTACAGAAGGACTTCAAAATAAAAGCACTTCCTGTCACATTCATTCTGAATTTTTTCTTTCTTACCGATTCCTTCATTATAATGTGGCTCACTATCTGTTTTGCAATTTAAAGTGTACCATGAATTGTCTGAATACTACTTAAAATTCACACCAAACATTTCAGACTTTGTAAAAGCAGGAACAATTTCAACACAGAAATTAACAGGTGCTGACTATGCAATTACTTTTAGGTTCTTAAGGAAATAAAAGCATTTATCTGTTTTCTCTTATCAAATAAAATTGTATAAGCACCTATTAAAATTATGGTGTGTTAAAAAGTAGAAAACAAACTGTATGAGTGTAAAATATTCAAACAGAGAATTAGTTTTTACTTAACGGAACTCAAATAAATTAACTTTGTTAAGAAGCTAGCCCATGATTGAACACTAAGGAATCTCTGTTCTCTTGGGAGCTGGTGAAACTTCGGTCAGTTCAGTTCGTCTTTAAATGAATCAGTTTAAGCAGTGAAACATTCTATGATGATTAACAAGAGACAGATAGGTAGGTGTTTTAAAAACATCTACCTCACTTGAATTAGACACATCTCAAACCTGATTCCTCACATATGCAGTAAAACCATTTAGAGAGAGCAAATTCAGATAATGACTTCGACAACCATTAACTTCATTCACTTTAGTTACTTTCACAATTGCTATATTGGGGTTCACAGTAAGAGAACTGTGACCTGATTTTAACAAAATACAAATTGTTCTTCACTGCAGGACTGGATATGTATGTGTTTTATGCAATTTATGCTTATAATCCAAGGCCATGGTCTTGATCCGGAAACGGATAGAGTGCTTTCTCTGGGTAGGGGGGTGTCCTGCCCCAAGTGGAGCAGTTTAAGTATCTCGGGATGTTGTTCACGAATGGGGGAGGAAAGGAGCAGGAAATCGACAGGCGGCTTGGCGCAGCGTCTGCCATGAATGAATGAATGAATGGCTGGCTGGCTGTTTTATATATTATAAAACAGAAATTTAAGACAATAGTAAAAATCTGGTTAATACTTCGTGGCAGTTCATTACCAGAAAAAAAAAAAAAAAAACGCTCATTTTTTAACACCAAATTACTTATTTTTCATAAAACCTCAGCTATTTTGAAATACTGCTTATCTGCTTAGACATAAGAAATTTACAATTAAATTTACAAGTAAATTTCGCAAAAGTAAATGAGTACACGAATTCACTGATTGCACCTCTACTCTATAGCTTTATAGAACCATCGAATCTGAAAAAAGTCTGTCAGAGTAAAAGGCTTTTATGTTTAATCAGTATTCACAATTTAAGTTTAAAAGCCACATATCTAACAATTTTTTTGTTCTGTTCAGATAAGGAAACATGCCTTTTGTATCTTACAAATATATCAAAAGACCCTTAGTGTTTATTTTGACAAAGCAGCAAACAGCTACTTTGTTCTTGCTATATGTGATTTATTGAAATAAATAAACATCAAACAGAAGTAAAAACATAACTTCTCTTTGTAAATAAGCAACGTCCTCTGGGGACCAAACTGCTCCAAGCTAATAAGAGGAAAATCAAAACTGAAATGTCCAGCAGTGCTTTGATATAAATAGGACTAGAGTGGAAACTTAAATCATTAAGTGTTTTACCATTTAACCAGCAGCTTGCATTTCATTCCTCCTCACTCTACCAGAAAAAAAAAAAAACACACACACACAAAAAAAAACACATAGCTGCTAATGAGCAGCTGTATTTTTCCAAGCTCTTATTTGTGGTCAAGCTGTGAGCGCGGGCTACAAGCCCATAGGGTGCAGGGACTCACCTCTTTCTCTCCACATATATTGCTGATGATGGAGTTAGAAGCTGGACTGGCAGATGGGCCGAGGACTGCCACAACCCCTTTAGACATTATCTGGCACACTGAAAGGAAACAGAGACACACAGAATAAGAATTTTAGAATTTGGTAGCAGGGAATGTATCTAATAAAGATTTTGGTCATGTTTGAACAGATACTCATGGAAACTGTTACAACCTCTAAACAAACAGGTAGAGACAGGCTTGTTCGAATGCCTAAAGGGAATTTCCTGCTATATGAATATGGACAAATACATGTCCCCAGATCTTTGTCAATCCGTTGTAAGCTAATCTTATAGGAAGGATTGATATTAATGCGATATGTGCTCACATATGGAGACAGAAAACATAGAAACAGGAAGAGACACAGATCAACAGAGTGACAGACGCCAAGAAAGGCACAGAGACAGAAATAGCAATATCTGGAGGCTTAAAAGCTGAAATCTGGTATTTGAATATTTGCACATGAATGAAATAATATCCCCAAAAGTGGCACACATCTTGTCTTGTTCTCTGAATTCTACATTTACAAGGACTGATTTAAAGGCTTTACCTTTGGGGTTGAAACATATCTTTTGACAGAAACATTTTAGTGAAAATGAGTTTTACTCCTCTCTTGTGTACACATGCTTTCATCTTTCAAACTGGAACACAGAATGGTGTTTCTTGTCAGCTTATAATCCCTGCTTTATAATTAAAACACTGCTGACTGTGGTGTGGAGCTGGGGGAAAGCACAGAACTGTGCCGCTCTTGTGTGTGCAAGGTGTGTGTAAGTCCTGGTAGTTTTGTGTTGATTACTGGGGCAAAAGAGAAGCAATTATCAGTCATGTGTATCAAAGTGGGTAAACTTCTTTAGGGCTGAAGAGACAGAGAATCAAATTATTAATAATTGTTCTTTCAGTCACCCGTGGGAACTACAGCATGACACATGACTTAACTGCTCCAGAACAACATGCATATGTATGATCCTCTTCTCTTGGCATGCACACATAAAAGTATCTGCACCTGTCTGTGCAGCTTTATTGAAACATAGAGTGGATTGATTTGGCTGCAAGTCAAGATGCTGCTATTTGTTTTGAAATTATGACTAACTGTACAAACTGACTCTTGTACTTTCATTTTATACAACTGATTAAAAAGTAAAACAAAAAAAAGTACTCCTATGGTAAAAGAAATAATGTCATCGACATATCAAAATTTTTAATGTCAAAATAAAATATTGCTTTAACACAGATGTTTTAAAACATAACACAAGTATATATATATAGGATATCGGTGAGTTGAATTTCTCCAACATCTATTTTCCATACTTTTTTAAGCCTGCTGTTATTTATGGGATCAATTGGACCTCAAAGATAAGGTCATCTGCAGCATACCCAAAGTGCAATACCAAATGTAACAAGAATGCCATACACAAATCTTTGTACTTATTGTATAAGATGTAACCGTCATCCTCACCAGAACTTTGGAAATTATATTTTGCATTGTTAGGATGGGGTTTTGGCCCCCATGAGAACTCCTGGTTGCAACAAGGTTGATGTCGATGCAACATTCAGCTCAGAAAGGTTATAGTTTAATCAATACATAGCTTTATGCATTGATTCAGTTTAGCTTTATGTATTGATTCAGCTCACTTGGAGCACCATCTAGGCAATGGCTTAGACACAGCATTTATGATCTGTGTGGAATGTATCCTACTTTTCTCATAACTAAACACAATATTATGAAAAATGAGCAAAAACATGTTGTCTGTGAAAGTTGTCACCATTTATTTCTAGGACAATAATTTGGATGTTATTATTTTTATTTTTTAAATAACTTTTTTTGATTTTTTTACTCAATGTTTTCGTTAAAAATGTAGCTTAACATGAAAGGTTTTTGTTCATCGATTTAAATCACTGAATTCCAGTGTTGCAAATGCTTTCATGGCCACAAGTGTATAAAATTCAACACAATGTCATGCAGACTGCAGCTACAAATGCTTGTGAAAGACGGGTTCCTTCTGAGCTGCTCGGTGGAATCCATTGTGGTACCATGACTAGGTGACATCTGGACAGTAAGTCTAGTTGTGATATTGCTAAATATTTCACAGTCAACTGTATTGTAACAAATTAGAGGTGACTGGTATCATGAGCATGTCAGTTGCAAAGCGGACTGTGTAAATCACAGAGCAGGGTCAGAAGATGATGAAATAGTGCGCAGAGCTCCATAAATTTCAACAGACTTAATAGCTACAGATCTCCACACTTCATGTGGTCTTCAGATTAGCTCAAGAGCAGTGTAATATGACCTTCAATGAAGTGCAACATAAAACATTTAAGTGTTTTAAAACATGCTGCCACTGGAGATTGGAGCAGTGAAGACATTTTCTCCAGAGTGACTAATTATGTATCTCCATCTGACAATCAAATGGACAAAGTTGGCTTGGGCAGTTTCCAGGCAAAAGGCAACTGCCCAACTATATTGTTTGCTGGACATCCAGCCATGAAGGACGGAACATAGGAGGCTGCTATAAAAACTCCTGACTCAACAATACACTGTGTTAACCTTGGTTACAGGACCAGGAGGAGAAGGGGTTTCAAGAAGGAAACTCTGATGTGATAGACATCCTTAGAATCCCACACCTAAGTCAAAGAGTTTTTATTGTGACATGCTAACTGGGAGGGTGACATCGAGAAGTCCGCTCCATGTCCAAGGAGCTAAGGCTCTAGAAATACTGGTTACTGTTAGTGCATCCAGGACCTAACGGGACAAACTACGATCCTGGTTTATCTAGAATTCTGCAAAAGGAACCTTGTAGTTACAAGTTCCTGAAGATTGCCATCAACAAGTTAACACCGGCTGCTACCCCACAGAGGGAGAAGAAATAGCAGCCGATTATCGTTCCACAGCTAAGACACACTGCTTCACCGAGTCTGGCCGCCTGCCGACAGAACTCCGCTAAGGAAGTGCAAACCAGAACTAAGCTGATGAGACTTACCTGACCAGACCCAACAACATTGCTGGAAAATGAAAATTTTTATTAATCTTATGTTATACTTTAGTTACCCTTGGTTCTGTTACTTTTGTATGTCTGAGTCTATGTATACCTTTCTTTAGCGATTATAGTTAAATTATTTTTCTTTAAGTCCTTATAGTTATTCCTTATTTCAGTCTCCCCGTAGTGTTTCTAGCTATTCTTATCTGGTTGCCTTAGGTTTTGTTCTGTTATGTCTGCATCCATGCCAATCTTCCTTTAGTAATCCTAGGTTATTTCTGAAGTCCCTCTAGCTCCCCCCATTTCTAGTTTTCTTATTTTTTCACTTTAGGGTTAGCTAGTCTTTTTGTCTGAATTTATGTCCATCTTTCTTTAGTGATTCTAGTTACGTTATTTCTTTGTTTAGTCCTTCTAGTTACTCTAGCTCTACGTTCCTTAGTTCTTATTATTGTTAGATCAGCCTTGTTTCTGTTTAGGTTTGTTTATGTTTTCCCTCATGTCTTTTCCCTTCTAGTGTATCCGGTTTTCTTTAGTCTTAGTGTTTCTTTAGTATTAGAACTATTTTCAGCTTCCTGGTGTTTCCTTCCTTTTGTATTCCCCAGTATATCTTCTTACCTTCCCTGTGCCATCTTCTCCCCACCCCTCAGCTAGCCCACTACTCACACCCGCAATCAGTTATCTCATCTAGCTAGGTCCATTGTTCCACTTGCTACCTCCAAGTATTTAAGTTCCTCTATCTTACTCACAACTTGTCAGTCCGTCTCGTCACTACCCGTGTTACTCTGCCTGGATTACCTGTTGTTCCCTCGTGTCTCCAGTTTGCTTTGTGTTTTTGGATTTTCTTGTACCCTGGATTATTGGATTTTTGTAACTTGATTTTCTTCATTAAAACATCCACAACATTCTACGTCTACTGGCTGCTGCGACTGGGTCCCCTTCTACACACATCAAGACACTTCTGAAAGAATGGTTAAAAAAAAAGTGCAATGAACACACTCCTTATCTTTGTGGAAAGTCTTTCTGGAACAGTCTAATGTGTTATGGGAGTAACGGGTTGCTGACATGATTAAACCCAATTTAATCAAGACGATGACATCACTCCAGTATCTATGTGTGTGAAGAGACTCCACCGAATACTTTTTGGTAATATAGTCTAAATTTGCATTGATGAGAACCTACGGAGTAATACAATGGAGGGGGTTTATCACCAAAAATTAAATGTTGTCTTACTCTAATCTTGTTTAGGCTTCATCTCAGAATTTTTATAAAGATATTATTTTAATTACTTGAAAAATGTGTATGATTAACTTTTTATTTCAAACTGAATATGAAAAAAATATGTACAATATTAGAAGCACTACTAAGTGTATCTGTTTATGTGTGCGATGAAGCAAAGCATGCAGTGGTCCTTGCTTGATATTTCCATCTACAATAACTCTGGCCATTGATCCAACCCTAATCCAATTCCTGGCCCTAATCACACACACAAAGGATTGGTACTATAACAATATCTAGGCTGCACACAGGAACAGATGCTGCCGTACACACAGAAAAACAAGAACATTTAAGCTTGTTAGTCTTTATTCAGACAGAAAACATAAAAGTCTTCTGCTGCTATAGTAAGTGAATCTGTGTTTCTATGGAAGCAGCACCACTGAATCTTTCATGTTTGTTCCACCACATCACACTGAAAATCAATTTCTTCGCCTTTTGTCGCAACTGTTTGTTTAGAAAATTTGCCGTTTTCTACTGTGCTGAATTGATTTTTTGAGTATTTTCAATAAAAATTCAAAAAGGTCAAACAATAAAACTTGAGGTTTGAGGAAACCATTTTCCAGTTATCAGCTATAACAAGTAAAAAGCATCACTTAAAACATTTGGTGAGTGTAAATGCACTCTCATTTAGTTTTATAATTTTCATGGCAATCTTGCTTAAAATAATTGTGCTGTTGACTCCACTTTCTCTTACAGAATCCCAGAATTTCAGCCAAATTTTACAAAGATGCTGGTTACCTACATGCTCCAAAAATAGCTTTTCTCAACAAAATGGATATCTGAAATTGTTGAAATTTACTTTATTTAATCAGAGTTGCATCATAATGTTTTAATAAAATATAAATCCATTTGTGTGACTTTGAATCCTTTGGATTATTTGTATGGATTTGTAAGTGTCAACATTTTCACAATACTTTTTTTTTTTTTCCCAAATACAGAATTGTTTATTCTTAATATCTGACTAAGTGTTGCACAAAAAGAACTTTAATTCATTGATTGAATGTTTTTGGAGATAAGTTCACTCTCTGCTTACTTATATCCTAACTATATTGTTTCACAATGAACTATTTTGATGCAGAAAACATGCAAAAAAACAACAAAAACTTTAAAGTTGCCAATAAATGAAAAAACACAGACTAAGTTTGTGCAACATGCTTTAATTTCAACTTCTGTCTCTTTGCTCAAAATACAGTCCCATTAGATGACCTTTACTAGAGGTGAGAACATAAAGTGGGTGGTGAAAAGATGTGTAAGTACTAAAAAGTACATTTAATTTTAGCTTTATTTTTGCTACTTTTCTGGAGCAGTTGGTGACTGGACGCAGCACATTTCACATTGATCACCCACTCTTTCTTTTTTCACCCACTCTTTCTTTTTGTCAGATTTGACAGAACAAAGCACACACTAAGAGTGCTGTGAAATATTTGCCACTTACAGATTTCCTGAGTTTCCTTATTTGTCAAAGTTAAATGTTTCAGATCATCAAACAAATTTTAATGTCAAAGATAACTTCAGTAAATCAAAATACCATTGTCAGACGTCGATTTCATAAAAATCAATTTTTTAAAGCTTTTTGTACTTACTGCCAGGCCTGGAAATTCAATAGAAAAAAATAATAGAACGTCTCTGACCAAATAAAGAAGACCTCAAAATGTTTCCTTTCATCTAACAAAATTCAAGAACAGATGAGAAGCAGACAATGTCATCTATCAATTTGAGAAGGAAAGTTACAAAACCAATTGTGAAGCTTTGGGATTTGAAGGAATCACAATGACAACCCATTATGCACCAATGGAGAGAACATAAAACAGGCAAACTTCCCAGGAATTGCTCACATATTGTAGTTACTCCAGGATAACATCAATGACTCATCTGGCAGTTAAAAGAAAAAAGAATATATAAAACTTATGGGATAAACTAACACAGCATTTAGCAGTGTGATACTTAGGGGATGGAAGCGTGTATTTGTATCAGAAAATTCTGAAAGGGAATATTCATCCACCTCTTGGATTATAGAGCAGGATAAGTCTATCTTTAAGAGGGCCAAGAGAAAAGCAAATTAAAGGTTTTGGAGTGGCCTAGTCAAAGTCCAAACTTAAATCCTTTTTGTGATGCAGGGCATTCTTGCTTGAAAACCCTTCAATATGGTTAATTAAAAAAATCTGCAAAGCACAGTGGACCAAAATACACATAAAGGATGTATTTGTGTAATTATTCAGGTCATTTTAGATTAAAATTTGTCTGAGAATCCCAAACATTTAAGTGCGACGAAAGAACAGTAAATATTTAAGGAAACAAATACTATTTCACAGCACTATAAACAAGAACGACAAAAAACAATATACACGAAGACATGTTTTATGTTTACTGCACTGATCAAAGACACTTACTTGTCTCCCCCATCTCATATTCACTGTCTCTTAGCAATTCAAAGATGTCCACCTCCAGCTTGCCTGTTGTAGAGCGGTTGCTGCTCCTGTTGATGTTATTTTTGGCCAGCGTGATGGCTAAACGCTCTCCCCTGCTGCACTCCATAGGATCATCAAGAATGGCAGCTGGCAAGAACAAAGTAACATAAAACAAATAAGAATTGAAAAATACATTCTCTACACTCATGATACAAATCAGATTTTTTTTATTGACTTGAGGGAGTGTGACCTGCCTCACCAGGTGCTCCAGTGGTGCACAGACGTATCAAGCTGGGGACTTTAACGTGTTAATTTTGATTTATTAGTTACGTAGATCTTAATGTGTTTACATTTTTAACACAATTATTCACGTTTTCTTTATTCCCCATACAAAAGTCCCAAGCCGAAACCTTTGCATTGTATTTCTGGTACGCCTGTAAATCTGATGCGCAAGCGGCATCCGCAAACAACAGCAATAGATGATGAAGCCACTTTTCTTGGCCAATCAAGTCTTTGTTTTAAAGAAAAACAAACAAAAAAACGATCTGATGGGATGCTAGAAGCAACAGTTGTGTGCAAGTTCTGCGAAAAGGACTTAACCTATTTCTGAAGCTATTTGATCTCAATGCAAAACATGTTGCAGCAAGCACAGATGTCACCAACACAAATGTCAGCGTCTACAGTCCACATTTCTAAAGAAGCATTTTTTTCAAAGAAATTACATAAGTAATCAAAGGTTCCTGAAACGATTGAAAACTGAATGGCACTTGGCACCAATTTGATAGTTGAATAACCGAAATACTTAAAAGAATTAAAACCAATATCTTTGTTGGGGAACTCATATGTCTCTTTATTCAATAATTTAACAGCAAATAAATTAAATTTAAATTAAATTGAAATGTTGCTTATTTTGTCGATGTATGGTTTTTGATTAAAATCCAATTAATTGTGACTCATTTTCCTACATGGAATAATAATTTGTACCATTGAAAATCTTACAAATGTATTTCATAAAAAGAAGGCTCAGTAATGAAATGGAAGCTACAAATGCACTATCAATCAATCTTATTAGGGGAATACGGTTTTAAAAACTGTCTGCACGCTAGTCACCTGTGCAGACAGCTTAACTTAACTACCAGTAATAATGTCATATTGCCACTTTCTTATGTTATATTATTCTGCTAGCAGTGAAAAAAAAAAGAAGCTTTTTTGTTGCATGTTGCACATCTTTATTCAAGATTATCTTATGGTAAGAACCTCAAACCAAGTCCAGTTTTTATATTACGACCTGAGTGTTTTAACATTTTTAAAAACACAATGCAAGTAATAATTTTGTTTGCTGCCCTAAGCATTTGCAGCTTTTTAATGCTTTCATGAAATCAATCAGTGCAGTAGCTTGCAGAGTGAGTCTACAACCAAATTAAATCAGTTTACCACTGCAACGTAAAACTGTGCTGAGGAAAAGTGTTACTCTCACATTTGATTTATGTTCCTTCTGGGTGCAATATTTACTGTACTCTAAAACTGCAATCAGGATAACTCATTTGTCTCTTGTGTTGGGCTCTTCTAAGCAAGTTATAGAGAGATTATTTGTACTTTGTGCTCTATATATGTGAATAAGTATATATGAATAAGATCGCACAGGGCATTAAAAAGCTAAGGTGATATTTTTGCATGCATGCTGTGATATTTTAATCACATCATGAACGTATTCACTGACCTTTGATAGTACAGATATTGAACTGGTGGTTAAACTCATAGCAAACATCCGCCGTGTTCTGGGATGTTAAGCTTGGGAAGAACTTGAATGACATATGCTTTCATACGTTTAAAATTAATTGTCTCACGGTTAACTGTCTCATGGTTTTCACTGTGTGTCTGACCCAGAATAAGACTTTTTCAAGACCTGTGCTGGAGCAGTACTTATAAGAGCCCTGACCAGATTTCAACGTTCCCTAAACAAATGTAAAAATAGATCAACTTAAAGATGTCAACACAACCACTTCCTCAGGAGGTAATAACAGATATTTGCATGAAAGCCAAGACCTCAGTCAAGTAAATAATAAAAACATCAAAGCAGCAGCAGATGAGTATCTGTCCTATTTGTAGTACATAACTCCATGCTTGAACACAGCTGAATTTAAAGAATGTCACAGACTTCCTAAAGAGGCAGGAATGATCTAGTGATTAGTGGTGTACAGTACTGTGCAAAGTAAAAAAAAAAAACTGATCACAACATCTCTATCTTTTATAGTATATAGTGTTTCAAATTCTGAAAATGAAAGCCAATTAAAACTCTAAAATGAAATGCAGAATAAAGATCTGTGTGAGGAAACCGTATCTCGAATGATATTAAAGATAATGGTGAAAATCATTTTTAAAGAGCTCACCAAATGGTGGCAACTAATTTGAAAGAAACAGTCATTTAAAATGAAAAAAGCATTTATCAGCACACACACACACACACACACACAGTATGTCTTTCTAGCTTCAATAGAAGTTTGCATTGACTTCCACTCATTTGTCGTTCATTCCTATAGTCTACTTGACCTTTACCCTACACCTTAGTCCTAAACATAACCCAAAAACAGCTCTGTGTGTTGGGCCCCATAAGGAGCAGTCAATCCCCACAGCGTAGAATTTGTTAGGAAAACTGTCCCTACACTGTATCAAATACCACATGCACAAACCAAGCTCCCCCTAAAATCTAGCAGCAGTACCTTCTGTATTTACACAACAGTCATTTGCTTTTTTCCAGTAAAAAAAAATAGCTGGCTTTGCGAACTTTATGAGCAATCTGTGGTGAAAGTTGTTTTTCTGACATGCGGTCCCTCTGGAGCACGTCTAGGAAATCTTGTCTGTAGTGAAAGTGAGAAAAGAGCTAAAAACGTGTTTGGAGAGCACAACAGATATAGAACTGTACACATTGCTTCTCTATAGATTTGGTGAGGAGCTTCGGATTGCAATTTACACAGACAATTTGTATTGTTCTTTTCTGGCATCCTTAGAAATCTGTTTTGCAATCATCCCAGAATGTTTTTTTTTTTTTAAAACCATTGAAGTAGCTGACAGGGATTTTTAAACAGCAAACGTTGCATTAAATTTGCTCCAGGTATATAAAAAGCTGTTGGCCAGCTTACATGAATAAAAAAAGAGACAACACTGAAAAAAAGGGGACATTTTTAAATTGTTCACTTATTCATTACTGCAGAATTTGGTTCTTAAGTCAAATTCCTTTGATGAGGTTTTTCAAGAAAGTTCTGTGGAGAGGTTATTGGTAATTAGTAGGGGGTTCAAATTCATCCTTTTTTTCTTCTCCTTATATTAATGGCGGATTTCCACCTACATGGTTTTGGCAGACCATCCAACTTAAAGCAACACAAACTGCTCTGTTGACTAAAATCAGTTGAAACTATAGCCTGATAAATATGCTGAGCCCATTCTAAAGCACTGACAAATGTCCATGAAGAAATGTGTTTTAGAGCTTCTTTTGGCAGGAGGAGGGAAACTCATGCAGTATTTGCCTGATCATTTTTATTTTATGGCTAATTGGTTTATGGGTACAGCTTTGGAATTCTGTCATTTACAGTCTTGGATATGCAGCTCTAAGACGTTATATTTTATGATATGGTTTAAAAAAAGACATTTGCAAGTTTGAGACTTCACTGACCTTCTGTTTTCTACGCCATTCGTTTTTATACTTCTCTGAATTGTGACCAATGCTTTTTGTGATCTGGGAATATAAATGCCTCAAGTATTTGTGGAGAAGGCTAGCAAAGAGTAAAAACACATTCTACTGAACTGTCTACTGTTTTCTCTTTTAGCTCGATGTCTGACAAACTCTTTAAGCAAATGGTAACTTTAGTAAACTTTTTACCAGATCTTTTACTAATTAGTTCCAGCTAATGTGATGTAAATACTTTGATGGACTTTGTCCTTAAACAGGTTGTGGTGTCAAATATTTGTTGCCCGATTCAAAATATTTTTTTCTAAGACATCGCAACGTGATTAAATCGTTATGTAATAACATTAATACTTATTATCTCATTCAAGAGATTTCCAATAAAAGTTTGACCTTTCAAAGTCTCCTTTTTAATCTATTTAAATAAGTGGTCTTGTCTGTAGTGTTTACAGCAATCACATTTAGATTTTTTTTCAATACATTCTTTTAACTGGAACTTTTTTCATGCTTACAGCATTGAGATTTTGTTCTATTTAAGTTATGTTCAAGACTAGGGTAAATAAAGTTCCCTTATTTTACTTCATTTTACTATTAAAGACCTATCCTAACTTTTTCTTTGAATTGCTGTACATCGGTTGCTTCATTAACCTCGAGTCATGAAAGCACATAAGAACTCAGTAAGTCGTTCAGATATGGATCAGGTGTAATGGATTACAGCTTACCCTCAAATGCCTCGTCACCCATTTAGCAATCCTGGGGTCCTTTTTTTTTTTGCTATGTCTGGTAAAATATGCAAAAAATGGCAAACTTTTGGATGGTCAGAAAGAATTGTGACAAAGTGTGTTGTCTTGGTTCTTCCCTGCCACACTCATGTATTTACAGATCACAAAAACATATAAAGAGGTAGGCATGGGTGATACGGAAGAAAACTTGTACACATCTATAAAATTCAGTATCCCGATTTATACAGATAAGTGTTACAATCTATGTTAACCCTTCCCCCCCTTCAAGTTAAGTTTATTGATATTATTAAAGAATATGCAAAGCAGGAAAATAAAGATGGTGACATGAAATGTCCTAGTTGACTGGAGGTCTGTAAACAACTCAGCATTTAAGCATAAATACAAATTAGTTCCAGCATTTGAGCAAGTTTTCAGTTTTATCCTTTATTTTTACCTCACCGCTTATTATATTGTACAACTTATGCTTATTGTTGATGGATATTAAGAAAAATACACTTGGCTAAAATGCTTCAGCTGTGATGACTGCACTGAGTTAATTGGCTTATATGCAAAGCATTTTATCACAAAACCTTTTATTTCTGGCTTTAACTGACTGATAGAAATGTTTTCCCAGGACCAGCAAATAGGGCAGAACGTAAGACCTGAAAAAAAACTTTAAAGGATTGAGGGCAAAAGTAATTCTACATTGCAGTGTATTGGGGACAATTTAAATGTGAGCAAACAGTGATACAGGATAAAGTGTGCCTCTTTCACATTGTATCCACAATGTAGAAAACCTGTCCAATAAAAACACAATTTTTTTCTCTACTAAAGGGCACTGGAGTGTTAGTGGCAAAAATTTGACTCCATAATCACCTGGATCTCAGTCTTAGGTCCCTTCAGAAATTTCACAAATTTAAATAGTGTAGATATAACAGTTTAGCACCGCAATACATTAAAGATCTGCTGCTGTTGTATCAACCTGCCAGACCTCTCGGGTCTTCTGGCTCTGGTTCTGCTCTGCGTCCCCAGAACTAGAACCAAACATTGGAGTTGCAGTATTCAGCTTCTATGCACCATAAATCTGGAACAAACTTCCAGAAAACTGCAAAACAGCTGAAACGCTGAGTTCTTTTAAATCTAGACTAAAAACCCACCTGGTTAGTTGCTTTTGAAATCTAATCATGAAACAATCGATAATCTGATGTGCAAAATGTAATGTTGTTGACTGTGTTCTATGACTTTGTAATTTTGTGTTTTTATGATGTAAAGCACTTTGAAATGCCTTGTTGCTGATAGGTGCAATCTATCCTTTCACATAGATTCACAATGAATATTTTATTTAAACTCAAATTTGATTTGATTCGATATTTTGGACGTAAATTATTATACTAAGACCATTGCTTTTCACTTCATGAGCATATTGTTTAATTTATTTTTAGTTTGCCATTTGAACTTTTGTTGTGTAGTTTCATTTAGACTAGGAGCTCCTTAAAGAGACATAGGCCTTTTTCAAGGCACCATATTGCAAAGGTGCAATAATTTTAAGTAATTTTTGATATATACAGCATTTTTATAATAACTGAAGGCAACAGTTATTTGATTATGCCACGTCCCTTTAAGTAAAATAGTTGTGGGTCTGGCACATAAATCAGAAAAAACTGTATTACATCACAACCAATTAAGCCAGACTATTTTTTGAATGCTGGTTTTTTGCATTTATCATGTTGCTATGGAAGGCCACCTCACTGGTTTTATTCATCAATATACTTGATACTTTCTTCTAATTAACAATGAACAATAGATATATAAATCTATTTTTGCATCTTTTTATGTTCTGTTTTTGTACTTAATTAAGAACTGAACTAAAAAAAAAGGGTTGTTTTTTTTTCAGTTCAATTTTGTAACTGATCATTTTTGTGATTTCACAGATACAACAGTAAAAAGGATTCTGTGATTACAATGTGGGAGAAAATAAAACTAATAAAGACTCAAACTGGATGATCGCTCAATCCGCTTGTGAACTTAGAATGGGTGTAATTCGGTTTAAGCGGATAAAGTGTCAGAATACAGATAGAAGCATCATATACTAAAGCTTCTCGCAGCTTAAAGACACATGGACCAAGAAACTTAAACAGATGCTGGGTGTCTTTAAAAGAGAAGCAGCAACAACAAAAGAATAATATGTGCAACATAAATTCTCATGGTGGACATTCACTCAAACACTTTTTGAATACGTGTCACTACTTACTACCAATTTAGCTTTATTTGTTTTAAGTCTGAATGCTGGAAAATTACTATTGCTTATTTATCTGTAAAAAAGAAAAAAAAGCCCACCACTTAACTAAAAAGTCCAATTTAAAAATGTATTTTCATAAAACACAGAAAGGGTATAATAGTAATGGCAACGAATTTCACATCTGAAAAAAACGAACTGCCGTCTCTGAGCCTTTGATCAGTTTAACGAGTTTCTACGTGTCATCCTTTCACGTAGATTCACAATGAATATTTTATTTAAACTCAAACGTTAGTCTCCACTTTCTCCAGTGTCATTCAATATAACATGCATATTCAACTCGCCCAACAATGTAAAAGAAGTAAACATATCAAAAGAAAATTTTATTTTCCACTCGCATTTTATGCATTTATTTAGAAATAATTATCTTGTTTAAAATATTTTAAGAAAGATTTCTGCTAGGAATTGCAGCACTCCAACCCTTTTTACATTTGATGAGCAGTTTTTTTTTCATGCTTGAACTGGTATTTTAATGATTATTCTTTGGTGATGAAGTACAAACCTTGGATGTTAGAAGTGTAATACTGTATGTTTTCTACTTCTGCTGAACAGAGTCAAAGCAAGAGTATAGCTGATCTCAAATGGTGTTAGGCAACACGGAGTCAAGAACCAGATTCTTATTCAAATACCTTATCTACAGGAAACGATAAGAAGGGACTCCCTTTATGATGACTTAATAACGAAAGGAGGAATTAAGACTGCATAAATAATTATTATTACGGTTTAATCATTCTCCAGCAAGAAATCAGTACCCTTAACTAGATTTTCCGAAGTTTTCTAGCTGCTGTTGAAGTGGTAGACTAGGGTGGTTCTAAATTTTAAGGAAGTGAAGCAGATAATAAAGCTGTAAACATCAACAATTATTTAATTAAAACACTGTTTGTACTAGTGTCCATGTCTACATTTATTTATGCTGAAGCTAAACGCAAATAGGGAAACCGGTTGTGGTGTCTGAGGCGTCTTTTTACAGGAAGAACATCTCAAGAGTCATAGCTTGGTCTGCCTGGGCCTCTCAGTATTGACCTGGTGCATTCTCTACCTACATGTGTGATACTACTCCAGGTACTGTAACTTGCTCATATGTCCAAAAATTGCTTTAACTGGATGAAAGGGGACAAAAGCATGATGCTGTGGATGCCATACCTCACAGTTCCTCTAGGCCTTGCAAGCATCCCCCTTTTCCCCTCCGAAAGTAGTGATGGTCACGAGGCCAAACACTTTTAGTAGTTAAAATGATCTTTAAAAAAAATCTGTATCGTTATTCTGGCATTTGGAAATGTTTTTTTTTTTTTTTTTTTTAGCTAGGTGAATACATTTTGCGGCTGAACTGTTTGTGTTGGCTCCTGAACCCAACAAAACATTGAGACTGGAGTGCTGTGTCAAGGTCAAACACACCGTTATCAGATGGAAGGTCATTTGGACTTGTAGCTCTTCAGAGTAGAACTGACTTGTTCTGTACATTCACATTATACCGCTATTTCTGAACTCGGAGCTCAATGCTGTCCTGTGAGAGTCCTCGTTGTTTAGTCATTTGTTTTACTTCATGTAGAAAACAGTTAATTAATCAAACACTTTCTTTACCCATTCTAACCTCATTCCTCATTTTATGTGGTGCCTGTGCTGACATTAATTAGTAGAAAAACAAGACGGCAATAAGAGTCGTTTAGACATTAGATTTATACACGAGTGTGTGAATGTGTGCTCAGGAACCCGTGGGATCTCAAAACACCCCTGTGCTTGTGTAATTAAGCAGCCCAACGTGGAGCTTCCTGTGTGAAATAGTTCATTCACTTATAGCAGCATGACTGCAAACTTCTCATGCCGATATGCCAGCTTATACGGCAGGGTTGAAGATGTATTTTACGTTTCCGTGCTTTAATCAATCTCAACCTCAAGCCTTGCAGCAGAAACCATCAAGGGGAACGGAGGTGCTATCTTACAAAATTAGAAAACTTGCACAACAAAGACCTGGTGACAAAAAAGTGATTTTCTGTTGTCACCAATACAAATTCAGCCAATAGGATCTCATACTGAAGTGTGTGATTGGAGCCACTAGCGGAACAAGTCAGCGTCGGGCCGGGGGACGGTGCTGATGACCGGGCCCTTTATACCCACATAATAAAATAACTTTACAACATAGACACGCCTGCAACAGCGGAGCTTACCAGTTTCACCACCACAGAGAGCGACTATGTCATTCTGAAGTCCATCATACAGACATTAAGAACTACCAACCAAGAAAATAATGAAACAACAAAAATTCAAAGCAGTTCACCACCACGGATAGCGATCAGATCATTCTGACACTTAATCAATTTCGACTCAAAGCCAGGAGCAGCTAGCAACTGCTGAAGCTACGTTTATTGTTGACGCCTTGAACCGAGCACACAGCAGCGCGCGTTGAAGCGGGCAAGCAGTGGAACGCGCCGACCCCGCCGCAAAGTCGGCCTTCTATCACCTGAAGAACATCTCCAGGATTAGAGGACTTATGTCTCAGCGAGATCTAGAGAAACTCATCCATGCGTTTATCTTTAGTCGCATCGATTACTGCAACAGCGTCTTCACAGGTCTGACTAGCAAATCAATCAAACAGCTGCAGCTGATCCAGAACGCTGCTGCTCGCGTTCTCACTAAAACCAGGAAGATAGAGCACA
>CAEGAE010056602.1:0-13741 GCA_903067095.1 Girardinus metallicus
ACCAGTCTGTCGCAGGGCAACACAGAGACACACAGGACAAACAACCAGGCACTCACACACTCACACCTAGGGACAATGTGGAGAGGCCAATCAACCTGACAGTCATGTTTTTGGACTGTGGGAGGAAGCCAGAGTACCCGGAGAGAACCCACCATGCACAGGGAGAACATGCAAACTCCGTGCAGAAAGACCCGGGCCGGGAATCGAACCCAGAACCTTCTTGCTGCAAGGCAACAGCTCTACCAACTGCCCCACTGTGCAGCCCTTTATAGGAATCACTTTGTTTTTTTACTAAAGATTTTTTATGCCTGTCAAACTGTGTCATCTTTAGCAATATTTACAGCTGATGCAGTACAGAAGGAAAATGTTATATATTTAGAACACCTTGCCAGTAAAAAATTTGTCTTTGTTGCATTTACTAATGAAAAAGAATATACTTCAACAACTAATGATAAAGTAAATTAAATGAGTGTTTTATTTTGCTGAAAACATCCAAATATACTGTTCAAAATTGAGAAGACCACTCACCTAACATAAACTGACATAAAGTCAAAGACAATGTACTCCCACTAAGAGAAGAAATCTACAGAATTCCCTCCACTTGTGATCGTGTTGTTTAGTAACAGGGTGGCAGTCCGAGCTCAGCCATTCAAAGTTCACTACAGTAGGCGAGGCTGTTAATTTGGCGCCATCTGCTCTTTTCTCACACAAAGACAACAGGAGGAGAAGTGCGGGACTACTGTAGTTTAATGTGCAGACCCTTAATAGGATTAAGCAGATCCTCGTCTTGTCAGGCTGGATTAATATATTCACTTTACTAAAGACCTGCAACGGGTACACGGCAACTCCACGCTTCCCTCTCACGGTCCAGAATGCCTCCACATTCATTCCCATTTGATCATTGGAGAACAATTAGAACAGCAGCTGAGCTGATTAACTCTGAGAGGACTCGCGTTGCTTCTTGTGCGTTTAGAAAGACCACTAAAGTTTTCAAGAGGCCGGTTTCTCAGTTGACTTAAAGATTTCAAAAGCAGTCTGGCAAGAGGAAAACAATGGCTGTAGAGTGTGAAACCAAAGAACCAGCCTGATTCTCTTCTTTCAGCTTTTGTTTTCTTCCAGATTCCATCTCTGACAGATTAGATGAAAGGATGGAAGGATGGATGGATGAATGGAGGAAAGGAATGGACCTTTAGACAGAGCATAAAGTTTTCATCTCTGAAATCTGAAAGGAAATGCTTTTCCAACCTTGATAAGTTTAATGGACTGTAAAACATATCTCTTGGTAAAGCATAATGTCAAGGTCATGTGTGTCTTTTTTCCAACATTTTTTTTTTTACCAAATATTCATACTTTTCCAGATTGAAATTTAACCCACAGTGTAAACAAAAAAAAAGGTACATTCAAAAATATATTTCAATGATGGATGAATGGAGGAATAGGCAGACATATTTTAAGAAAGGACAGGCAGATTAGCTAGATGGATGGATGGAATAATGGACGAATAGACTGGATGGATGCAGGAATTGATGGATGGCTGGACAGATTAGATGAAAGGATGGATGGATGAATGGAGGAAGGGAATGGACATTTAGACAGAGCATAAAGTCTGGAAATAAAACTGTTTTTCAATACTTTATCTTATCTTATCTTCATAGTGTATACCTATTAATCATCCACTTCAAATTCCACAGGAAACCTTGTGAAAGACTCACTCAATGTAATTCCTTTATAATGCTATTCATATTTTGGGGAGTGTCAGGGGACTGAAAGCACAGCTGGACATAAAGACAAACAGGACCAGTATGGAGGATGTAGCCTGACCCAACCACTAATACAAGGCAGGAAAAGAGAGGAAGTGTCTCTAGTGGCCACAAACACACAGGGATCCATTGATGGACTGCACCATTTCTCCCCACCATGTTCTGAATGAACTAATGATCCGGTACCTTTCTGACCCTGGGTGAACTGAGTCCCCTGTGAAAGGGGGCATCCATCCAGCAGCCCCTGGTCTAACTACGAGCAATGCAGCAACTGGACAATCATGTCACCAGCTGGTTCCAGTAAAACAGGTGTGAACTGGTTTAAGAAACAAAAAACAAACAGCTTGAAAGCTTTCAAACCACAAGAGAATTTGACATTTCAGTCATTTTTCTAAAGGCAAAGAGCATGACTAATGTCTTGTATAAAAGAGTTTGCTTCACTGAGCTGCTGTAATATGCAGGATAAATAAGATGACAAAACTTTCTTTCTGAATTATTTCCAATCAAAGTCATGAGTTTGATTAACAAACCTAAAGAGCTGAACAGAGCAGGACAGAGAATGTTTCTAAGCCACACAGGTTGTACGAACCATGTCTGAAGAGCAGCACACAGATGATCTGATGATCCTGAAGTCAGAGGTGAAAGAAGGTGTTTCAGAAAGCGGACTGCACCTGTTCCAGGTTTTCATTGCCTCTCCCTCTCATCTGCTCTCTTTGAAGTCTCCCAGGAGTGCCTCTTCCTCAGGACAATAATCACATTAATGTGTGATCCGCAGGCAGAGAGATGAATTCATGAGCTGGACTTTGAGGACAGGAATAATATTTTGAGTGAACTAAAGCAGCATGCTCCTCTCGCTCTTTGACTGACTGATGCCGGCAATTTCTGCCACCCCTGATGAAACCGTGCCGCAGCAAGACATGATCGATGGCTCCTACATCCCCAATCCTTACCTCTGTCGGCCCTCCAAGCAATTTATTTACACCAACGAGCGAGAATTTCTGACATCCCTGTAGTGGGAAAGAAACGACGGAAATGTCTGCTGCTCAGTCCACATTGCACTCCCTCCTGGCGTCTCAAACACGCAATTAAAGCGAGAATTTCAGCCTGTGAAATAAAATGAAATGCTCCCTCGCCCCAAAATTTATCACTTGAAAATCCTGCTCTGTGCAGCAGCAGAACATCTGGACAGTGTTACTCAGGGTAAGCTGTTTGACACAGATGCCGGATATGTGGCCCAGTTCATGTGGCTCTCCGCTGCCTAATGGCCTGCATTCAAACACATCAAATAGAAAGATTTAAGGCTAAAAGGTTTAGTTTTTAAGTAAAGCATTGGACAATTTTACATTCTAATGAATATTTCAGTTTGATGTAAGACAAAGACATCAGAATGTAGGCCCAAATAAAATGTATCCATGTAGAGTGACATGATTCTTACAGTCAGTTAAGGTCAGACTCTCAAAGGATGACCATCCTGGTAAATAATCCTGATTAAGAAAACCAAAGCGATGATCCTGGAAGTCTATTTAAAGTCATTAATGAAACAGTTCCCTTTCCTTCCTGATGTAAATTTGCCTTGGCAGGAAGCTCAGCACAGACAGACCTTTAGCTGCATGTGGATACAGTCTGTATTTGTTCAGCGAGTGCTCTGGAACTCATCCGCCCTCTCTCTATTGTGTCTCTAGACTGCTGCTGCTTTAAACAAGTCAAGATTCAGGTTTTCTGAGGTCAAAGCAGCAGACTGTGAAAGCTGAACATGTGACTTAAAGGTGACCCTGATTCCTCAGGAAGAGATGCTTTGTCATTCTGACATGGACCAAACTGCTTTTCATTTCACTTTTATGACTCTGTTGAATGATCCTTTTAAACACTTTCATTTTTTAATCAATGAGAACTCAAAGCAAATCTGCTTAAAGAAAACCAAAAGTATTTCAAGAAACTTTGGGATTTTATATTTTAGCATTCTGCAAATTAATCTTAGAATATACTGGAAACCAAGGCAACTGACATAAGGCTTTGCTACCAACATGATTCATAGTCAATGATTTTGAACCAGTGTCACATTTCCACTGGGTGACCAAGCAAAGCTCCAGAAAGCTAAATCTGGTTTTAGCTAGATACTGTGGAAAACAATGTTCTTCAGTATGAATCGTGACGTCACCCTTGGTCAGACTGAAGACAAACAAACAAAAAGCGTGGCAGTGGCACAGATTATTCACCATCTTCATCCCTGTTGATACGTGATTAGTTCCTAGAAAGGACCAACTCTAGACAAAACATTGATGTTCATAGCCATGCAATCTGAACCTATTCCATACCAACTAATCAATCTGTGGAAGCATGCTAACAGAAAATACGTATTTACAGTTACTATGCTAACTGTGCTAATTACTAAGGCTAAATGTACCCTTAGTATTTTCAGATGTTGACTGAGCTAAAGTATCACGTTTACATGACACCACCAAGACACCTTGAATCCGCTCTAGTTGTCATGCAAGTGCACTGGATGGAGTTGTGATTTTAGCATGTCATCGAAACACCATGTATTTTTGATGCTCAGCTACTACTTCATTTGCTTTCACTTTATTTAGAAAACAATATTCTGTCTCCCATAAGCCACATGCTCATATCCCAATCAGTGGGGAATCTGGCTTACATAATGTTCCATATCAGAACATTATGTAACTTGTTAAACTGAACAGGTTAAGCAGCACACACATCACGATGCTATTCACCATTGGTTTTGTTGCATGTGCATAACAAACCGTGCAGCCTGAGGAGAACGTCAGACAGCTTATAATGTCAACTTAACAGTTATATGTGTATTTTAACTAGCAAAATTCTGCTCTCAAACCACGTAGTGTGACATCACCTCTGCTCCTCATATAACTGGTTAAAAACCACTCATTAAATGTGGCAAGGCTGGTAATAATTATTTGACCACTGTTGACTGTCGCTGTAAAACCAGATAAAATTAGAGATGACAGAACAAAGACTTAATTAAAAAACCAGAACCCTGATCAGTGCAAATCTAGTACAGACGGTTTTGATCTGCATGAAATTCACCATTGATATGAAGTAGCTGTGCTGTGAATCCAAACACAACTAGGTGCAAGAAATGTTTGAACAAATGTTTGAACCTTCCTCAATGACTCTTAGCAGGCCAAAAAGAATAAGGACCAACTATTTTTAGAAAGAGACATAATAACAAGAGCAAGATTTTAATCAGATTTTGCCATTTTTAATGATTTTGAACCAGTGTCGCATTTCCACTGGGTGACCAAGCAAAGCTCCAGAATGCTAAATCTTATTTCAGCTAGATACTGTGGAAAACAATGTTCCACAGTTTGGTCCATGTCAGAATGATAAATGAATGACGTCACGATTCGTACTGAATTTTTAATTCATTATTGCAATGAATTTCAAAAAGTTTTCCTTTTTTCCAACAGGTTGGAAACTGACTCTTTTTTTTCCATCCATCCATCCATCCATCCATCCATCCATCCATCCATCCATCCATCCATCCATCCATCCACTTCCGCTTTTTTACATCAGTTTCACAATATTATGTAAAAGAAAACATATCCGTTTTGCTTTTGGAAAGGTTTTATGTTTTTCTTATTTTGAACACAAGAAAGTGAAATAAAATAAAAACAAATTGAAAAATTAGTTCAAAAATTTCTGGTAGCAGGTATTTTATAAAAAATGCCTGCTATCAGTGTCTTTTTCCAAAACATCAAGTAACATTTATGTCTCTAAGACTTTTTTTTTAGCTGCACAAAGGTCATGTAAAATTAATCAAAGGCTTATAAAGACAACCTTTATGTCTTTATAAAGGCATATATTGTTGATTGTAAGAACTACAATCAACGATATAATGAAAATATCGCTGAAAGTATTACTTATGCATCCTTGTACTCCATATTAAATAAAATCCTATTGAGACAGTGAAGGATTATTAGTGTTAGCTGAAGTGAACCTGGAGGAACCAGAACATTCCCTAGAAGGTATCGTCAGATGTAGCATATAGTTACTTACAAAATCGGACTTTCTCATTCTCAGTCCTGGTCCCCATGAGAGGAGTAGCAATTCCTTTTTTCCGGGTTGTGCAAATCCGGAGTAAACAGGAAAATGATGAGTTATGGGAGTTCTGATGTCTACAGGGAGGAAGAATGCTGAGCTTGCGCTATGTTGTATCATGAAGGTTGGAGACGGAGGCGAAGAGGCACTGTAGTCACATATGTTGCCAAAGCCTTTAGCTTGGCAAAGAAGCTCATTAAGCTGCTGACAATCACTCCCACAAAGGCCGATCTAAGGGCTATTCAGCGGGTGTGCACAAACCAGAGTTGAGGAATGCGAGTTTCATCTTGCACCCCCAGCCCCGTCTCCTGCTTCCTATATTAGCATAATGAAAGACGTTTGATGCACCTGTAGGCTTGGTGAAGTGTTTATTTGCAATAATCGGCTGGGAGAACCGATGGAAAGCAGAATCCAGGATGGGAAGCCAGATTTCCCGCTGACTGGGAATCTGTTGAGTTTTGCTCCTGCTGCAAGCTCGGTCTGTCAGCCACTGACAATCTGCTTAATTCTCTGCTAATGCTGCTGGAGACTCACATCAAATTGCTTAAGACTGTCAGCCAGCATTAGCGCTGCACTTTGTTGGACGACCTTTTGTTTTATTTTCTCATTGCAAGAAAATGTTAAAATGTCCTAAGAAGTTTGCAGGAGCTTGGTCTACGTCAAAAAGGGAACTATGTCAGTTACTTGGGCTAGAACATCCGACACTGTGGAGTGAGGGCTTGTGCTGTTGATGCCGGTTTTCAAACGTATAAGAAAAGAACGGGGGAGGAATCTCTCCCACGACATGCAGGGGGAGGTGGAGAGAGAGGGCAAGCCTCGGTGCTGGATGATGTACCATGTGGACTCAGGACAGAGGATTGGGTTTAGATGGGAGAGAAAAGGCAGGAAATGAAAGGAAGGGAGGAGGGTCATGCTTGAATTATGCTGATGTGGGTCGTAACCACGGTGGAGCAGACTTACAGCCTGAGATGACAAGGTTGTTACCTGAGTGGGGGGGTTACGGCGGGCATAGGGGGAGAATGGGAAATATCTGACAGTCCTAATGAGACAGAACACCACTACTCAGAGTTTTTACACATCTCCTAAGTCAAGAGTCAATATATTTCCAGAAATCAAAATTTCCGGGTTCTTTGTCCTTTTCTGCTGCATTTTATGACTGAATGAAGATATTTCTAAAGTGGTTAGACTTTATATATTGCAGTTACTCTTAGAAAAAGGAGTGAGGTAGGAGGGAAGTTGGACAAGTGGACAGACATATTGGATTGATAGATGGATAGATGAATGGACTGACGGATGGATGGATTCTTGTTTACCTGGAAATTGAGGTGAATAACTTGAGAACAAATTAAGTGTTGTTAGTGAAGGCCCAGATCTGGATCTAATGAGGGGGTATGAAAGTGGCTGGGGTGTTGAGGAGGGGTATATCTTCTTATAATGAAAGCAGTCAGCTAGAGTCAGTAACTGAGAACACTCACTCCTCTGCACAGCCAGTGCCAGAATCTGTGTGCCCGTAAGCTCCTCTTTGAGCTACAACAGGATGGAGCCTCCTTTATAGCCGCACAAACAGAAGGAAGCCTTATGAACTTTGCTTAGTGCTCCGGGGCTGGGCGGCCCTGGAAGCTGGACGGGATGGGTAGGTCCCAAGGCGGGCTGCCAGTTCCGAGACGCTTAGTGTTGGTGCACTCGGGCCAGACAAACCTGACATTGTCCTGGGCACTGCCCCGGGTAAAGCCTCTTCCCCTTTCTGTCCGCTGCCGCGGCTCATTCACTCTCTGAGCCTGGCTGATTAAACCATCCGGACACGACAAACGCGGGTGAGAAGGCAAACATTTATTCACACCAGGAACCAACCAGCAACATCCTGTGAAGGACTTGTTTCTATTTTCACTATATTTGGGGATATTTGTCATACCTCATACTAAAAGTATTTCCATTGATCTTAAAATTGTGCAAATTGGAATTCCAAAAATAAATTTGCTTGATGGAAACACTAGCTTGTCCATTGCCTTCCTGTGCAATTCCACTTGAAAAAACTTCTTACTTCCAGCACACTCAGGGATTTCTCCCCTTAACTCAGACTGTCTCTGGTCAAGTTCTACCGGGTCAATCAGCGAAAAGAAGTTGTGAACAATGACACCAATTTTCTGCTCCTTTTAGAATTATAGTGTGCCTGTAGTTTTAGCAATGTAAGGAAGGAAGTCAAGGAAGCCGTACAGTCCTTGTTGGTCACATTTCTAAATGTTGAGATATCAACAGCTATCTCATTCGGCTTGGCACTTCTCTCTTCTCAGTGGAGGACAGTTGTTTACAGTGAAGGCAAATTTCCAACAAGCTTCATAGCGTCAAACTGGCACACTTTTCAACATTAGCAGAATAGCGACAAAGTTGGGCGTACATTTGTTTTGGACACTCAGCAGCTGTCAGAGCTACTTCAGAAATCAATATTGTC
The DNA here is from genome assembly GCA_903067095.1 of Girardinus metallicus. NCBI lineage: Eukaryota > Metazoa > Chordata > Actinopteri > Cyprinodontiformes > Poeciliidae > Girardinus > Girardinus metallicus. The sequence continues at coordinate 8,287 of CAEGAE010056602.1, forward strand.
ACATTCCTTAAATAATGGTTATTTATTGCCAATAGTGATTGTTTTTCTCTAAATCCTCTTTTGTCAAAAAAGGGGTGATTTTTTTTTTAAAATCCCTTTTGGCAAAAAATTACTAAGACCATTATTTTAGGAAGGTGACCATACAATATCAGGAAATTCACAGTTCCCCACAAGAGTCTCAATTTATGATACGTCTCTTATCTTCCTCCAGCAGGATTTACACAACCTTATCTGACCACTACAGAATTAAAATCTGCAGTGGTATCGTGAGCATGGAATTAGACTAATGCTCTGTTGACCTGCTGAGTCCGTGAAGCAAGAGAAAGCTGAATGAGAAAACAAAAGCATGTTTTGAGCTAAAGCCAGGTTGCTTTCCTGCTGCTTGGACAGAAAAAAAAAAAGGTAGGTGGTTTTCAGGTGCAGCTTTCAGCCTTGCTAGCACGTTAAAATGAAGCCATGTGTTTCCAAAGCACTCATGTGCCACATAAAAATCCCCCTCAACCTGTCAGGATAAGATAAATGTAGCAGCTTTGATGGGTGTTTTTAAAAAATGAGTTGAGGCGGAGCCATCAATACTCCCCAAGGACAAGCAGGTTGCTGAGGAAGCATGAAGACTGATTTACACTTTTCTCCCCATTTGGCAAATACGCTGCTCTCATGCAGAGCGGGGCTTTTAATTGAACTTCGGGCTCGCGGCCCATTTCACTGAAAAACTCGTCTGTTAGTCAGTCTGTCAAAAAAAACGGTCAATAAGCCTCTAACCTGGCACTGGGAAGATAGAAGCTGGGCAACCTGCCTTTGACTGATACCAAGGTCTTCATTCTGTATTCTGAATCAATATGAAAACCACTGTGGTTTTCTGTGCAGTTTTACTTGGAGTTACCATGGTAACAGGTGCCCCTATCTTTATTCTTATCGCGGAGGTTTTAAAAGTTTCACAGGGTTGCAGCATTCTGCAGCAGTCACGATCTGAAGCTGTTTAATCTGAACAGGATGTCCCACATCACGTCAAGTCACATGCAGGATTAGGTTACAAGCAATGTTCAAAGCTTCACATCAACCCATTATCCTTATGTTACTACAAAAACCTAAACTAACCAGCTGGGCAAAAAGAGAACTTCTCCAGCTCAGGTATTAGAATCTGTAGACCAGACAACAATTAGGCTGTTAGGCAGGCAGATGGGACCTATATACTACTTTTTTACAGCAGACCGATGTGAGAAAGTGACATAATTCACATTTTTGGGAGGTGAAAAGATCGGAGCTGGGTTAGTTAAATCTGATAGTTTTCTGAATTGTCATGTCACATTTTATCCCACTTTTACATCATTAGCTGCATTTCTGTTGACCATAAAATTGAAATTCTGAAAATAAATTAGCGTAATGGAAACACTCCAATTTCAAAAAATCTTTTGATAAAAAAAAATTCTGCCGTATCAAAATTGGTGTATCTGTGATCGGCCGATGCCGACATGTGAAGCTGATCTTTTCCCCTGATCTTATCTACTTCAGCAAAAGCCTAGAAGTCTGTCCTCTTCTGCTTAGAGACATGCTTATAAATATGTAGATGAAGGTATCCCGGTCAGAGGAAACCAAATTAAACTTTCTGCACACAAATTATATATCTGGCACATATCTACACTGTAAATCATTCTGGCATGGACATACCATCCTCAACATAGTGGTAACTACATGCTGTGAGGTTGCTTCCTCAGCACAGATGACAGGAAGATGGATGGACCAAAAGAGCAGTTATAGAAGAAAACCCTAAGCTAAAAAAACTTCTAAAGTATTTAGTCTGTTATGATTATTATAGTATTGTTTTCTTTCAATTTAGAAAAGTAGGATACTTTCTGCTGGTCTATTGCACAAGACCCCAATAAAATACAATAACATGTGTGTTGCAGAGTGACAAAATTGTAATGAGTATTGTTAAGAAGTGTCTGCAGACTGACAGTAGGGTTGTAAGGACATGTGAGGACTGAGTTAAAGTTGGGCCAGACGGTTCTGCTGCTCGCTCAGCGAGGCTGCCGGCCGTCAGAGCACCACAGATGGTGAGCTCAGCAATTGTGGCAGCGACCGGGGGATCCCTGGTCCTGATTAGCACACCAACTGAACATACTGAGCACAACACCGTCTGCTCCGTCTCCGTGGGCGTTGTATGTTGTGTGTACAACACCTCCGGGAGGTGAGTAAACACATTTAGCAAACAATAATGTGCTCTTTGTGTATTTCTGTACACAGAGAGCATTAGAATGCTGGGAAAAGTCTGAAATTTCAACATATTAGGTGACTGGTAAAAAGAAATGCTTAAATTCTCAAGTATTCAAGTAGATTGGCACTTCATCTTTCCTCCCTCCTTTCCTGTGGATAAATTCATAAGAAGCGTCAGCTAAGACGAAACCCACCCACCCAGAATCAATAAGGCATTTCCTCCAGGTCACTAACAACAGTCCACCACCATTAAGTGTGTGTACACAGCTGACGGAGAATACAGAGGCAAACATGAGCTTGAAAATGAATTCATTAACATAAACGTGGTGACTCTCTGTGAGACGTGTCGGCATGGTAACTGGGCTTGGTGCTTGGCTCTGCTCTAACATACGCCCTGGACACACACCTTCCAAATGGCTGGGCTATGTACACACACACCAACAGAGTGTGCTCAGATCGCCACTGATGAACCCACAAGTGAAGCTTGATTTTTCCAAAAACGTAGTAATTTTGGCTGTAATTTAAAGGGATAGTACTATATGAAATCATTTTTTTTTAGTTTTACTTCATGTTATAATGTTATTCCATATACCTGTAGGTATGTCTTCTTCCTGCTCTTTCTGAAACTCCACTTTCAGAACGTCATCCCAACATGACTCCTCTATTAACCCTTTAACAACGTTTTTACCAGCGGTGTTCTGAGAAGTAGCTCCTATAATGAGCTCAGCAATTCCACCAGGTGTTTGCTAATGGCTGCTGGCTAGTCTGAAGGAGCTGAGTGGGAGAGTTGTTTGTTCTCAAATGTGCATGAAAGAATCTAGGGATGTTCCAGGTATGTTTTTGATGAGGGAATAACATGATGTGTAACTCAAATAAGTCAATTTACTTTTCTTTTAAGTCATATTTGATTTATATAACAACTGAAGGTAATATAGCTACTTTATTGTCCTATAAAACTACACTATGTGGCTGGAAAATGCATAACACTGCTTCATGACCGTTATTTAAAGGTTCATAAAGGAATCCAAAGCACCAGACATGTTTTCACCTCCATAAAAACAGCAACAATTGGGATTAACAATTAGGATTAATTATTTCCAGAAAACTGTCTTTTTTCCAGTCTATAGTTAACTGAAAAGGCTGAGCGGGAGATGTCATAATAAGCCACACAGATCTAACAACCTTTTAAGGAGCGTCCTGCTGGGTGCCTCACCTCAGGGTCAGCCCTTCAGGGGTCAGCCCTTCAGGCCCACTGAGGCACATCAGCACACCACTAATCCTGCTGTGGAAAAACCATGGTGGGCTTCGTCTCACTTGGACAACCCGGGATAGAAACAGAGAGGCAGGCGCGATATTTGAGACAAATTAAAAAATGGGTGAATGTGTATGTGAGTCAGTGTGTGTTTTTTTTATCCAGACAAACTTGTCAATAGGCTGGCTGCAAAACTTTTCAAACTTCATCGTCATGCTCATTCAGCGAGCGGATAAAAAGAGCTCTTCACTGTGTGTGTGGGCCCAGGACCACAGCAACAGCAGAGTTATTAGTTCTCAGGGTTTGATTGGATCATTTATACTCCATGTGTTCTAGAAAATGAAGTATGTTTGAGATCCTGGGGCAGTAATGACTTATTAAAGCTAAAATCATTTTAAATTATTCACTGTGCCTTGAAGGGTCTTGTTGAGGAAGTGACATTTTCCTACAGGCCAGTGAATGACACAGCCAGCTTCATAAATAACGTCGCTGCCTGGAAAATTTAGAGCCGTGCATAAAGCTGCACCTGACTTGGAGGGAAAAACTGTCTCCTTGTTACGGCAGCAGATTTGCACTGATTGGGCCAATACCAATTTGGAATTTTCTTTTAATTTGATTTCATTCAAGTTTACTTTCTAGACTTTCTGAATAAAAAAAAAATGCTTGTTCCTTGAAGTGGATTTAAAATAAAACCAAAACACTAATGCATTAAAGGATTATTAATAATAAACATTCCTCTCCTTTTTTTTGTGATTCCACAATTGCCAAATTTCCCACATTCTTCTGTTTGTGGATTATGTAGATTTTGGAAGGGTTTTAATGGAGAAAAAAATATTGCAAACATTTCTGAAGTAGTTTAAAAAAAATCTGTAATTTTGATTTTAAAAATATCACAAAAACAATCTCAAAATCCTTGAGCGATGTGTTTACAGACTGAAAAGTGTGGGAGCGTTTTGTTTTGATTCAACACATGTGACTAACAAAACAAGATGACACATAACACTGATGATTTCTTAACAATATAAGAAAGTAACAAACTTATTTGTGTAGAATTATCCAGAATATTCTAGCGCGTGTTTAATTTATGACTGTAAATGTACAGTAGAATGAATGCGACCAACAAACAGGAGATGAAATCAGAGCACCAAGGGTGTCCTCTGATTTCATCATGGGTGTCTCCAGTAAAATAAAGCTGGATGTCAGATCAAGAACTCAAGGATCTCAAGAGTTGCTGCCACATGAAAGGGAGCTTGAACAAACGAAACAGAAGTCTGTTTCGAACTGCAAACCAAGGCACACCCTGAAAGCAATTTTTTTGTCATTAAAAGCAGGCAGGGTAGGGTAGGAGTGGGGGAGAATAAAAAAAAAAAAATCAGTGAAAGGACTTATGGAGTGTGTGCCTTTGTCAGGGTAACATCAAACGCTTCGCCTGCAGACAGATGATCACTTGACTTTTCTCTGAGTAGGTGGAGGGCAGCTGTTTGCTGAACTCAAGTCACACTGAAGCAAATTAATCTTCCACTTATTGTCATTTATCGTCACAATAATTCACTAGATAGCCACTGTGATAAAAGTCCTCTACCCACTAATTAGAAGGAGTGTAATGAAAAGCAGCATAATTTATCAAATCACAATTATCACTGAAATGTCAGTGTGTAAAATTATTAAATACTGTTTGGATGTAAGACTTGGAAACATCAGGAGTCATTCAGTCATGCTCTGCAAAGCAAAGATGAATCTATGCTGTTGTCCTTAATTCCCTGTCAAGAAAACCCGAGATCATCCCACTTCCCCATGCTGGAGATTTTAATTTAACAGTAACAATAAATAAAGTTACCTTTAAAATTAATAACACAATAACATCTAGACCTAATAGCAACTTAGACTTCAATAAAATCAATCTAGTTGTGTTTGTTGTTTTTGTCTCCTGCAAACTTTGCTTTAATTTTACTTTGTTTTTCTACCTAATCATAAGAAATCATAGTCAGA
>CAEGAE010056613.1:0-15635 GCA_903067095.1 Girardinus metallicus
GCTGCTAACACTTAGCTTTGGTCAACAACTCAGGCGGAAGTGAGAACGCAAATAAAGTCCCGGCCGGAACACGGTGCTAAATAATCACTCGAGGAATCGTTTCAGCCCTAGTTTTTAGTCTTCACTGGTTTTAAAAATACTTTGTTTCAGATAATTTTTTGCTGTGAACGAATCACCCATAACATATTTATCAACCAAATTAAACACAATAGATGAGTAATAGAAGATTTTCTTAGAAATTGGCAACTATTTTTATATTCCTTTTTATATTCCCATAAAATTAAACTGACGCAAGTTGCAAAACTGTAGGTTGTCCCAAAGTTACATTCTCAAATGTTAGTTAAATTTGGATGTTCTTGGCTGTTTATTTGAGACACTTGTGTAAATCTAAAGCATGTTTTTTATGTAATGTTATTGGTAGGTTGGCTTTATTCTGAAAACTTTATTATTTCTATTTTAAACAGATAATGTAATATTTGGACTTGATTTCATGAACGAAAATGTTGAATTTTGTCTGGACAACTTAATTGTAATTAGAAAATATCTTTTTTTTTTACAATTTCCATCCCATTTTCAGTATTCAAAATGTTTGGTGTATTTTAATGAGGTCTGTTGCGATTTACTGTTTTTAGTGCCAAGTTGTAGGCCTATGCATTCTGTACAGATTTGATTTGCATATAATGTTGCTTAAACGGGCAAATATAATTAAAAGTTACAAGTTTGAGCTTTACACCATGTTATAATTCCTCATCAAAAACATACCTGTAGAGTTGTCTTGATTCTTTCATGCATGTTTGAATGCATCTCCAATGGCAGACATTCATAGTTACTTGATTGTGCTATAAAATGGGACTGTTTCTAAAAAAAAAACAAAAAAAAAAAACATATTATCCCTTTAATACAAATAAAATTTAAAATAAAAATATTACAGATAGTGTGTTGTGTGTTCCAGCTTTAGGAAACTGCAACTACATTGTTGAGCCAAATATAATCTTTGGTTATATTTAAATACAATACTGTGTAAATGTTTAGTAAAGTAAGAAAAAATGCTGTAGGCTGTGTTTAATTGTGTAAAAAGTATTTATTATCAAATGCTAAAGGGGATGTATTATGTAAAATTCACTTTCTTGTACTTCCATTTGGGCCCGAGCCGTTACCTAGCAACCCGAGCCCGTCACCTAGCAACCCAACCTAAGCTCCAGCACTGTTTGGTCAGCTGGTTTTACCGGTTTGCTCTGTAAAATGGCTTCCGGAAAACAAAATATCAAAAACAAAAGAAGCGTTTTATTGTCAACTTACCGTCCAGAATCCACTTGCTGCATTCTTGTTGGTTCTTCTGGACGCTCTAGTTTTGCTTTTCCGAAATTTACGGCTGGTATAATTGCTCAGCTTGTTTTCGCCGAGTGTAACCGTTGAGGTGGTGGGCGTGGCCAGCGGCAGCTCGTTTGGATTTAAAGTGACAGAACCTCCGTCAGCTCATTCTGAAAGGAACTCAAAATCTCATTGTCTAGGAATGATTTTGTGAAGAAAATGTAATCAATTTGTTTTGTACAGCCCATTTGCCGAAATTTCTTCTTTTTTAGCTGAGCAGATTGTCGGTGGCTTCTTTGCGTTTTCCTGTCTTCATATAATCCCACATCGTCTCTGTTTACTCTCCGTTGCTTTTATTGCTTTGTATTCTTTGTGTCAGCTTTGTAAAGGTTTTTCTTGAAACGTCGTAGTCATTTCACCAACAAAATAATTTCACAAATTTGCTTCAATATGTCATAGATTTCTTTTTATTCCATCATCTGAGCAGTTAAAACTCACCAAGAAAATATACATTTAAAGGATATTTCTTGATAAATTATAAAATTTATTGAGTTTTTAAGAGTTAACAATCATCCAAAAAAAAAGTATTAACCTATCTTAAAAATAAACAATTCTTTTGATAAATATGGCTTCAGCAACACTTTTAGACAGCTATGAATGGCTACACGTTTAGATCATTAAAGCAATCAGTTATCTTCCTAAAGTTCTTTGAGCGCAAACCAGAAAAGAAAATCTGTGATGGATGCTACGTAGTGGAAAAACCATTTTTACCCCAGATAAACCTCTCTTTCATCCAGTCTCTACAGTAAGTGGTGTCTTTACGAAGCGCCGGTCTTCCTGCAGGTCGGCCGGGAGAAGTTGCTCCGGTTGAGGCCGTCCTTTGCTGCCACGCTGACGCAGTAGCTGGTGATGGGTTTGAGGCCAGTCTCTGTGTGAAAGTCCCCGCCTACGTTTCTCACTCTCGGCAGCGGAGTCGTCTGCTCCGCGTTTTGCTCCTCCTCGATGACGAGCTCGTACTCGGTCGCTCCGTCCACCATCGTCCACTTCACATACAAGGACCCGCCGCTCGCTGTCACAGCCAACACCTCTGGGGTTTCCAGACCTGGAAGAGAGTAAAGAAGCTTCAAAATAACATCCGCAATATCAAAACTAGTAATTACAGTCCACTTAATCGTCGATTAATGGTGTATTAGTAGTAACTAGTTACATTTACTTGAGTAACTTTTTGAAAAGATTTACCTTTTTACTACGCTGTACATTTTACTTTTACTTGAGTAATTTTATCAGGAAGTATTTTTACTCTTACTTGAGTGAAATTTCATTTTTTTCTACCCACTGAATGAAAAACAAACATGTTTTAACCAAAAGTTCACCGAAGCTTTTGTTAAAGTTTTATAAAGTTTTTTTATTGATAGAAACTGATTTGGAAACATTTTTCTTTTGCCTGATGTTGATATATTTTGTTGCTTATTTGAATTATTGTCATTTTGGTCCTTAAATTCCAAATTTCCATTTTATATTTTGGTTATATTTTTAAATACTAAATGACTGATTATTTGATCAGTTATTCGGTACTTGAGTCGACTTTTTACCAAATACTTTTTTACTCGAGTAATTTCTTGGACGGACACTTTTTACTTTTACTTGAGTAAAAATATATTGAAGCAGTGCTACTCTTACTTCTGTACAGTTTTTTTTGGAATCTCTGTTTATTAGATTAAAATTAGTTCCAACCGATTAACTAATAATGTCCGCTTAAACTAGGGATATCCAAAGTGCGGCCCGCGGGCCATTTGTGCCCCTTGGATTGATTTTTGCGTCCCCACTTGCAATTAAAGAAACGATGGAAATTTGGCCCATAGATGCAGATGGATGGTTTTAATTTGTAATCAGGGTAGAACTATTACCAATATGACTTTCTTACAAAGGAAAATGTAAAGTACAACACAAAGTATTTGTCTTATGTTATTTCATCTTGCATATTATATTTTAAATATACGTCCAAGTTCAAAAATGTAAAAAAACAAAACAAAAAAAGTTTATCCAGTCAGTATTTAACACAAGTGCCACAAAATAAAATTTAAGAGAAAACTGAAGTTTCAAGAAAACGGCTGCTTACTGTAAGTTGATGGATAAAATCCATCAACTTTGTATTAAGTAAATAATCGATAAGTCACTAACGTTCTTCTTCATCGCTGTCGAGTTGATCGGGTTGCAGATCTCGCCTCCTGCGTGCTCTCACTGGACCTGGTGGGCAGAAATGAATGTTTATGAGCTCAGCTTTCTTAACTTGCATTTTATATTTTTGCACAGTAAAAGAGGAAATTATGACAGCACAACGCCGCATCATTAGACAGAAAGCATGAAAAGAGGAAAACATTTCTGCCAAAAAAACTCACATTTCAGATTAATCTCAGAAGATTTCTAGAAAAAAAAACTTGGAAATTTCAGGTTTACGGGTAAAAAAAATTTCTTGAAAAAAAACCCCCCTGAAATTTAGAGATTAATCTAAGAAGATTTCTAAAATGGAAAAAAAACGTGGACATTTCTTTGAAAAGTCAAAAGTTTTACACTTTTGAAACAATATTTTTTATTAATATCAAAACATTTTAAGAAGAAACATGAACATTTCTCAGTTTTTTTCTTCTAGAAATTGTTCAACTTTCAAACTTAAATTATGTTTTTTCTAAAAATGTCTTAGTTTTTGGCGAAAATGTCCTTTTCAATGCTCCTTGAACATCGTCTTAATACAAGGCACAGCTCTCTTTCCAAACAAACGCTGGCTGGGACTTTATTTCTTTTCAAACCAACTTGGAGATGTTGAGAATCTCAGTTGTGTTTTCTGCTACCGTTTCTGCCGGACCTGTTACGTTTTGGCTCGGGTTGCTTTCCCCGACGGCGTTGCTGGCTGTTACTGTGGTGGCAGCAGGACTGAAGTTGGTCAGCTGGCAGGAGAGTCCAGTGGTGTTGCACAGCTTCACCCGGCTTCCCCGCGACACGTTGTAGACCGTGTACGTGGTGGCCAACACCGACGCGTCCCAGGACAAGATGGCCGACGTCGAGTTCCCGCTGTACTTAACCCTCTGTGGCGCACAAGGCTCTGCGAGACAAACGGACAGCGCTGGTAACTGAAATAAACTGCTCTGAACTTTCCTTTAATAAAATAATAAAGTTATACGCTAAGAAAATAAAGCATATTTACACAAAGAAGAGTAATTTTATTTTTACATCAGCAGCATCATCCAATAAATTACTCGTCATGACATCTTGGTTATAACATTATTTATTAGTATTTTCTTTATCCATATCTGCAGGCTATCGTAAGCTCGCACCAATAATTGTTAACATGTTATCATTTCTAAATCAATACAACAAAGCAGTAATAATTGACAACTTTATTAAATGGCAACAATAAGAAGCCAACTCATATTGTTGGAGGGAAAACAGAGAAATTTGAGAATAAATGGAGATTTTACTGGAGCGTGAATACTCTTATTTATGATGGGCCCATTCTTAATCTCAAGAAACTTTATAAAAAATAAATTTCTCAGCTGCAAAAGTTGAATATTTGCAAGAAAAAAATGTCAAAGTTTAATTAGATTAATCTCAGAAATTTTATAGAAAGAACAAGGACATTTCTGAGCTCCAAAAGTCCAAACGGTGCAAGAAAAAACTCACATTTTTTTGAAAATTTATATTTCCACGTTAGAGATTCATTTAAAGAATTGAGTTTTTCCAAGCAATTTCTTGACTTTTCAAACAAAGAAATTTCAAAGTTTTTTCTAGAAAATTCTCGAGATTAATTTAAAAATTCTGACTTTTCTCTTGCAGATTTTTGACTATTCAAGTTCAGAAATGTACTTTTGTTTTCCTAGCAAATTTCTCAGATTAATCCAAACATTTTTGAGATTTTTCTAGCTAATTTTCTAGTTTTCAAACTCAGAAATGTACTTTTTCTAGCAAATTCCTAGAATTAGTCTCAAAATTTCTAAGTTTCGTGACAGAAATGTACTCCTTTTTTAAAATTTCTGTCTACAATTGCCGTAATACGCCGTCGTATTTCTTGTTTTTGCGATGTTTTCACTGATTGTAGTGAAGGTTCAGTATTTGCTGCCTGTTTTTTCCAGTACCGTTGTAAATCCTGACCTACCTGTCGTTCCTGCGTAGATTCTGGACGGCTTGCTGACGCCTCCAGAGTTTCTGGAGAACACGGTCACGTTGAAAGCCGAGCTGCAGGGCATCGGCAGCTCGAAGTACGGCCGGGGCTGCCAGTAGGAGGAGACTTTCATCAGGACAAACGGGTCGTTTCCGATCCAGCCTCTCACTTCAGCCAAATACTCGACGCCTGAACAGTTGACTTCGTCCCAGGATATCATGGCCCAGAACATTAGTTTGATCCTCTGCATCCGGACATTCAGGCGAGACGGAGGGCATGGAGCTGGTACGACAGAGAGAGACAGTTACGCCAGTGAAATTAGAAATGTTATTTTAATTTTAAATTAACTCTGTAACCTGCTCCTTCCTGCAGAGGTTTGCTTTCCGAGCTGTTGCAGGCCCCGTCGAAGGCTTTGACGGTAAAGTTGTAGTTGTTGCCACACTGCAGGGTTTTCAGTGTGCAGGAAGTGTTGCTGCTGTCACAGTAAAAGGCTTCGCCAGCCGCAGACGACACGCGGCTGAAGTACTCCACAGCGCCGTCGCTGTGAGCCCAAGACAGCCGGGCGTAGTTGGTCCGACAGTCGATGTCCACGGAGAGATTAGACGGAGCGCAAGGCACTAAAGAAACAAAAAGTAAAGGAAGTCAGAGGGCGAATCCCAGTCATGGTTTTACACTCCAATTAACCATTAATTAATTGCTGATTTGTTTTGATGATTATTTCAATGAATAATTAATCACGATTAATTGCTTCTGCCCCAGTTGCACCTGTTCTGAAGGTTGAGTTGCCGGGGTAACTGGTGCAGTTCTCTCCCACGGCGGTGATGCTCACGCCGTACGCTTGGCCGCAGTGCAGGGCAGACAGGGAGCAGTTGTTGGCCGTGTTGTTGCAGGCCACAACGTGGCCATCTTGTCCTCTGGCCGTCAGCTGGTACGATGTGGCCATCAATGATTTTGCCCAGGAAACCACGGCCCCTCTGTCCTCGCACTGCGGCACCACTGTCACGTTGCTCGGCACGCAGGGAGCTAAAGGAGAAAAAGATTAAATATCCCAAAAGATGTGCACAGCTTGACGTCACAGGCATAAGATCACCCACCATCTCCCCGCTGGAGGGCAAAAAGCTGGTGGCTAGCGATGACTAACATTGGTTTTAACTGATAAACTATCAATGTAGCACGCTAAATCTTAAATGTACGCCTGATATATAAAAAAAAAAGGGATGTAGTGCTTTGCTACACTACAACAACTTGATAACAGGGTCAGGAAAAAGTTTTAATAGGGAGGGAGAGTTCAGTTATGCTAGCTTGACTATGACAACCTTAACATGTAGATGTGGTGTGGAATTTAGTGCGTTTTGGTTCAGTTAAAAAAATAAAAAAAGGACGACCCACACCAACTCTGACAGATCATCAGAAGAGCAGGTGTTTAAACTAGCTAATCAACCACTGCAGTGTTAGCTTAGCTAATAGCTGCGGTAGCTAATCTACCGCAGCTATCACTTATTAATAATCGTAATAATAACAAAATAAACATAAAGCCTGAAAACATAAAACTGTAATGTTCTGTTCTGTGTGTCGGAAATGTCTGACTGTTTTTTTTATTTTGAATCCTGAAACATAAAGTGTCATTGTTGTCAGTTGCTATGGCAACTTGTCACCTAGGCTGTGTGTTAGGTGACAAGAGAGCGAGAAAAAAGTGGTTTTGAGTTGTTCAACAGTTTTCTGTGTTTATTTTTGCCTTTGCTGTGGCACAAAGCACTAAGTTAATAATATCTATATCTCCGGGTTTCATTTTGTTAACGGAGTCGTTCTACGGCGGCAGCGCGGCTACAGGTGGCAAGTAAAAATATCGTCTTTTTGCTCTCCTGCGTTGTGCGCAAAGTTTTCAGATGTAAACAACAACATGCAGGGGGGCTCACAAAGGGGGAACTGATTCTGTTTTAAATACCCGTCTTGATCTTCGTCGGGGGACTTCTTAGGCTGCTGCACTTGTTGGAAGAAGCTGACACGATGACGCTGTAGTGTCGGTCGCACCGGGCATCACGGAGGACGCACCAGTTTGACGAGCTGTTACAGGAAATGATGGATTTATCGTCTGCTTCAGCTGTGACCAGGTAGAGCGGCGAGTCCAGCGCTTGCTTCCATTTAACCAGGATGGTGTCGCTGTTGCAGGCAGCTGTTGCACTGACACTCTCTAGCATGCAAGGACCTAAAGGAACGGAAGTAAACAGAAATGTACCAAATGTTGGCGTCGATTCAATCATTTGTGTCTGTGTCCACTGATTTTATAATTGCGCAAATTGTAATTACAAAAACAAAATTGCTTAATGGAAACGTGAGAATGTATTAAATTAGGTTTTTTGGTGCATTTCGAAAAACTGCAATGGAAACACTTTCTTTCGCATCACGAGGTGATCAACAGCCGGATGTTACTACTGACAGAAACGACAAAGGTGACAACAGGAAGTGGTAGGAGGACGATGGCGCTGCATGATTTTTCATGACTTATCGCACGAACAAACTTATTCACGTGTGATTTTAATTGTGTTTCTTATTTTATGGAAACACTACAATTGCAAAATTGTGGGGGGTTTTTTACGTCAGCGAAATATCGACTAAATTTTGTGCACATTTGTAATGGAGAAGCAACTAGTGGCTACATTTCTATCGACCATATAATTATGTCTGTTGGAATTATAAAAATGTGATTAAAATAAAATAATCATTCTTTTTCAATAAAATGTTTTAGTGATATGATGAAGAGGATTTTAAGCAGTATCGAAATTTGTGTATTTTCTAAACTCCGATGGAAACACTTCTTTTAGCATCACAAGTCACATGATCAAAACCGGATGTTACTGCTGGTGGAAATGACAAAGAAGACGACAGGAAGTGGCTGGTGGATGATGCTTTTATAATCCCTTTTTGTGTGAACAAACATATTCACGTGTGATTTTAATTGCGTTTTTTCGATTTTACAGAAGAGTGACAAAGTTTTGCATAAATTTGAAAAGGAAACACAGCTGGTGTGGAAGCTCCAAAGAAGCCTCAGGTTGCCGAAAACCAAAAATCGGCTAAACCAAAAAGGCCTGAGTGAAGCTGCATACCTGTCTCGATCTCAAAGGTGCTGCTGTGATTACTGCTGCAGTGCTTGTTGACTGCCTTGACATAGAAGGTGTAGAGAGTCCCACATTTCAGATCTGCGACTTCACACGGGGAGGACGAGGCGGTGCAGCTGGAGTTACGGCCGCCGGCCGCCGTGGCCAGAACGGAGTAGCTGCTGGCGCCCTCTGAGGGCGTCCAGGACACCCAGGCTGAGTTTGACACGCAGTCCAGGCGACCGTTAGGATTCGTGGGAACACATGGAGCTGTCGCACATCAAACAGGACAGGAATGTTACTTTTCATTCACTTTTTATGCAGCAGAAACTTCTTTATAATACATGAACACGGGGGTCGCATTTGCCGAATATTTTCCTTATTTTGATGGAAAAATCTGATGGCCAGTTGGTACAGATGCAAAGTTTCAACTCTAATTAAACAGAATGAAAATGTGACGCAATCGAATGTCATTATTAGGACTGAGGCGATTAATCGCGATTAATCGATTGTTGAAATAATCGTCAACGATTAATTGTTAGCTGGAGTACATACAAATTTTTCTGTGTTTCAAAAATGGAAAAAATTTAATATTATTACAAAGACTGAAACTACCGTTGAAATAATCTTCAGCTAATTTAGTAATCGATTAATCATTAACTGGAGAAGAGACACTTTTTTGTGTTTCAAAAAAATTTATTGAATGTCTTTAGGACTGAAACGATTAATTGGAATAATCATGATTAATCGATTGTTGAAATAATCTTCAACCAATTTAGAAATTAATTAATGCATAACTGGAGTTTACGGACTCAAAAAAATGCAATTTGCTGAAAAAACATATTCAGAGCAGCAACATACGATATGCTATGTGTATATGTATATATATCCGCACACATTTTGCATTTAAAATAAAAACACTTTTTTCTGTAAAGATGTTTTACAAAAAACTTCTCAAGCGGCAACGCTTCAGCTTCACTTGGTTGAAATTTACTAAATGATTGATATTTGATTGATTCCTTCCTTATTTTAAAAAGTATTTGCATCTTTTAATGTATTTCTGGAGTTGTATGAAAAAGGTTAATGCAGCTTAGTGGAAAATCTAGAATCTGCCAGTTTATCCCATTTACTGTCAGAATCATCGATGGGATAATTGATTATGGAATTAGTCGTTTTTTTGCAACCCTAGTCATTGTTGTCATTTTGAAAAAGTAGATTATAACAGGATTTTTTTTGTACTCCGTTAGTTGAAATGACCTCCGGACGTTTACCTGAACAGGACGCCACCGCGGCGCTCGGCTTGCTCTCGCAGGCGCCTCTAACGGAGATCACCGTGACGTTGTACTGCTGCCCGCAGGGCAGGCCGCTGACGGTGCAGGAGTCGGTGCTGGAGTTACAGTACAGCCTGGCGCCGGTGCTGCTCACTACGGATACATGGAAGTACTGGGCGTCCGGGTTGGGCGCCCAGGAGACGACCATCGCCTTTTCAGCACATTTGGCATCGACTGTCACGTTCTGAGGCGGACATGGAGCTGACACAGAGGCAAGGAGGCAAAGTGATTTACGTCATATAAAACTCATCAGTCACCAGTTATGAAACAAGCAATTAATATCACATTTGGTCCAATACCAACCAAATATATCGATCAAGTTGTGATGGATCAGAGGGAGCTCTAACAGCAGGTCTTTAATGTGTTTTGGTGCCAAGCCACTCAGGGATTTATAAACTAACAACAGTGTTTTAAAGTCTATTCTCTGAGCCACAGGGAGCCAGTGGTACAAAAAGCAATAAATTAATTAATCACGCGATAAATTAAAACAAGCTCAATAACATCCATATTTTTCTCTTCTCTCTTTCTACCAAAACCTGGACGATAAAAGTCTTCAGTCTCGAGTTTCGGTCTCGACTTGCCCTTTTTATGAAGGACGACTTTGTTCACGGAGACGTCATGATTTATTTTATTTGTTGTTTTGTTTTAGGTATTTATTTATTTTAGGTATTTAAAATGTCTTCCAGTTCCAGTGTTAAACGTTCATTGGAATTTAAAGTTTATTGATCTTTGAGAATGTGTTCTTGCATTATTGTGCCATTACATTACTTTATTATATTATTATTATTATTATTATTATTATATTACCTGGATGAGTTTCTCTTACTGGGAAATGGAAATGTCCTTCACCTGATAGGAGGCCGACTTTGTAACTGTCTTTAAGGTTCAGGTCAGAGGTCATCCTGATCTCTAGTTTCCTGCTGCACTAACTGAAGCTGTGTGTTGACTATAGATCTATATATCTAGATTGTTTCTGTTCATCCACACATGTATCTGTCTTAAGCATCATGATGACATCATAACATAGAGCTGAGTATCACCTGCATATCTTTGGTACCAAACCTTGTTTCCAGTTATAAGTTATTCTAACAGGAGCAGGTAGACGTAGAAAAGAATAGCTAACAACACAGATGTATTCATAAAGTTTAGCTTCTTAGCTAGCGACCTTCGGCGCCTACCTGTCCGTACGCGAGTCTTGTTGCTCTCCACACCGGAGCAGGACTCGTCCCGGCCGAACACGCTGACGCTGTAGGTCTGTCCACACTGCAGGTTGCTCAGGTCACAGTAGGTCATCGTGTTGTTGCACTCGGCCCTGTGTCTGCCGTCTGCAGTAACGCCGACCGCAACGTAAGAGAGCGCGCCGCTGGCCCCCTCCCAGGTCACTGCGGCCGAGTTCGAGTGGCAGCGGAGGGACGCGCCGACGTTCGTGGGCCTGCAAGGAACTGGCAGAGAGAAGAAGCACAAAAAACTTAAAAAGGAGAAAATCTGCGAGAAGAAAGAAAAACTCACAAATTATGAGATTATTCGACATATATTCTAGAAAAAAAAACATTTTCTGATCTTATTAAGCCAAAAACATTCAACGATTGTAAAAGTTTCAAATTTCTGACTTTGAGTTCTGGACTTTCCAGTTTTTTCTAGAAAATTACTGAAATTAATCTAAAAATTTCAGAGATTTTTTTTCTCGCACCTTTTTGAATTTTTCAAGCTCAAAATTTTCCTTACATTTTTCTGCCAAATGTCTTAAATTAATCTCAAATTTTCAAAATTGGGGAGTTCAGAAACTTCCAAGTTTTTTTCTACAAAATTTCTGAGATTAATCTCAAACTTTCTGATTTGTTTCTCACAAATGTTTAACTTTTGAAATGAGAAATTTTCTTTCTTTTTTTTCTATAAAATTTCCAAGATTAATTTACAATGTTTGAGTTTTCTTGCAAATTTTTGGCTTTTCAAACTCAAATTTTCTTGTCTTTTCTACAATTTTTTTTCCAGAAACGGCCCCAATACGCCGTCGTGGTCAACTTCCTCCCCGTCACCATGACAACCAGTAATTTAAAGCTTAAGAGAACATGTAAAAGTTTCCCCACCAGACTTTAGGTCGAGGTAGGCGTTGCTGTTGTCGCAGCGTCCATCTTGAGCCGTCACTGTCAGGTTGTAGGTCTGGCCACAATGCATGCTGGGAAGCACACAGCTGTTTCCGACGCTGTCACAGAATATTTTGTGACCGTCGGGCCCCAAAGCTTGAACGTAGTACGAATCGACGCCTTCGTCTTCTGCCCACGACACCACGCCGTTGTTGTTGCCGCACATCATCTGCGCCGTCACTTCCTGTGGCACACACGGCGCTGCAAACCGACACGAAGGGATAAAAGAGTCAACACAACACGAAGTCATGACGTCAAAGCAGGTTTTCTCAAACTGTGGTCTGCAGGCGCCCTCTAGTGGTCAGTAAGGTGCTGCATGTAAGCGACCGTTTACCAACTCAGAGTGCGATGCTACAGCTAGCTTAGCAAAGGACTGGGTTTAAAAATAATAACGGAGAAGAGGCTTAAAACCAGGTGACTCAAAGGAAAGACTGAAGATACCGATGAAATAAAACAACACCGGAAATACTTAAATGATCAGAGAAAGTGATTCTTTTGAACGTCTCTATGCTGTGAATGAGTCTGTTGGCGAGAACTGTTTGTTTTTTAAGACTTTGCTTGCTTATAACGCTGTGCTCACACGTCAACAGCTATTGTTATTTTTAATTAATTAAAAATGATTTTTATCAGCAAATAAAGACAACTGATGATGAACAACGGAAACAGAAATGAGAGAGTTGAGAGACTAATATTTTCATTTCAGGTTGTACTTATTAAGATGTTGCGTTATTTCAGGTTAGTTGGTTCGGTAAATCGGTTAATTGTTCCTCAGCCTGAGCAAGTGTGAGAAACGCTGTGTTAAAGGCTAAATTAAGCCCGAATCGTGACTGAACCTGTGTCGATCCCCACGGCTGAGCTCTCGGCGCTGCTGCACACGCCGTCCGATGCGATGACGGTGATGGAGTAGTTCTGGCCACACAGGACGTCGCCCAGCAGACACGTGGTGGAGGAGCTGTTGCATGTTGAGACGAAGCCGCCGCCGCCGTGCGCCACCGTGGAGTAGGACGAGGCGCCTTCGCTCTGCTCCCAGGAGACCATGACGCCGCCGGACTCGCACACGACTCGGGCCTCCACCAGCGCAGGCACACAGGGAACTGCACAACACATCGGCAAACAATTAACCGACTTAAGACTCATGGTCAGTGGTTTATCAGTGTTTTCTTAAAAAAAAAGAAAAAAGAGAAATGAATAAAAATTATTTTTTAAATCAGAAATTTTTTTTTTTTTTTTATAAATTCAGTCTGTTTTTCAGTCATTTTTACCAAATCTACGCACAATTAGCATTAAATGAATTAATTTAATGATAAATTAAAATAATCTCAATAATTTTTATTTGTATTATTTATAATTTTTTTCCTTCTCTTTTTGAGTTTATAATTAATTTTATCTGTTTTTTCTTTTGTTTCCGCTTATCTTGCATGTTGCCTGATTTTTGCCATAATGTTGCTTGAAAATGGTTTCAAAACAACAATATTATCGTTTATAGCAATAATTACTGGGACGATTTATCGTCCAGCAAAATCTGTTACTGTGGCAGGTCAAGGCGCTGCTGGTCATTCTGAAGCAGAAGCGGTTGATGCAGAAACAAAGATGGCGGAGCGACACCAGAACAGGAAAGAGAGAAAAAAAACATCCCCATACTTGTTCATTCATATCCTGTTTCTTTTTCTATTTTACAAAAACTTTAGTTTGAAATTCTTCCCTAAAGATACCGGGCCTGTAACATGAAATTTATCTCAAAACACTAATATTATTGTTTATGACAATAACTTCTGTTATAATTTGTTACTGTGACAGGACTATTTATAACTCGCATTCCTAATTACATCAACATTTTTTGTCCAAATCTTTAATTTCAACTTTTAAACCAAAAGCATTTTCTTACCCGCTTTGAGCTGCTGCACTTCGCTCTGCGACACGTTGCACGCGGCGTTAACGGCGACGACGCTGACGTTGTAGGTGAAGCCGCACACGAGGTCGGGCAGGATGCAGGACTGGGAGTCTGTGGAGCAGTTGGTCTCGTGTTCCTGCACGGCGAAAGCTTGGACGACGTAGGAGTCTGCGCCGCTGCTGGCCTGCCACCCCACGTGCGCTACGTTGCTATCGCAGTCCAGACTGGTCACAACGTCTTCAGGAGGGCAGGGCACTGGAAGAGAAGGATACAATGGAGGATCATCGCTGAAGAGGCGCTTCGTTCCTTCCTACACTTAAACTTGTGATTTAGGAGCATGGAAATAAAAATGGAGGTCAGGCGGATTTAATGTGGGTGAAAAATAGTAATTTATTTTATCTGACTGTTATGATAAATTTGTAATCATAATTTTGAATTAGTGTCACAATAAATTACGTTTTGTTAGTTTTACTATTTTCTCCACAGTTTGTTCATTGAATGAATATGCATAAATTTGAAAAGGATAATTAAATGTCGTTAGAGGTGGACAGTGTGGAGTTCGTGTTTGATCTCGATATTTTGACAGAAACTACGCTAAAAAAAAAAACTTACTAGTTTCATCATTTATAGCGACACAAATACGATTCTCCAAAAACATTCCCATTTGAAACAGACTTCTTTGAGACGCCATTTACTTCAATAACTGTGATTTATTTCACTAATTTGAACAAAGTAACCGCATTTAGTCATACTTTGGAATTTAGCGATATTGATGCTCTGGTGGAACAAACTGGAGAAAATAATAGAACATAAAGTTTCTATGAATACTGCGAGTTTTTTTTTTCTTTATCCTAAATTAAAATTTATTGAAACAACAATAGATCAAAGTTCATGACAAATGATAAAATAAATGCAAACCCATAGTGCAGCTTTGTGGTACAAATTGCGCTGCTTAGTGTAACTGGTGTCAGTTATCATTAATCATAAGTTTATTAATAAGATAAGTCATTAAAAACACGCCGCGTCATCCTCCTCCAACTACTTCCTGTCGTCGTCTTCTTTGTCATCTCTGCCAGTAGCAACATCCAGTTGTTGGTCACGTGACTCTTGTGATGTGAAAAAAAATGTTTCCAATGCAGTTTTACAAGCTAAATAAATTTTGATAGTCAAAACAAAACCTACTCATCCCAGCACAAAAAGATTTTTATTGAGAAACTTATTTTTTTTTAAATGCCGTGTTTTTATTAAGTAAATTTATTTTCAGAATTCTAATTTGTGCTCAGCTGTAGTCTTAAATATTTAACTTTACTCTAGTAAAGTAAGGATTTTTATATGGAAACTATGGAGGAACAAATCCCTTAAATTGTTTTAGGCAGCTTTTGAGTTTAAGTAATTCAACAAAATTAAAATCCATTTGAGTAAATCAAGCTATAAAGCAACAGTGTCACTCTGAATTTAAGGTTTTCATCTTCTTTTGGAGCGGTTACCTGACTCCAGTTGCAGCGTGGCGCTGGGCGGGCTGCTGCACTGATCGTTTGACGCCACAGTTGTCACCTCGTAGGTCTGGCCGCACCGCAGGCTCTCCAGCTCACAGTTGGTGAGGCTGGTGGAGCAGCTGGAAACATGGCCGCCAGGGGACCGGGCGGTGGACATGTAGCGCAAGGCGCCCTCAGAGTACATCCAGTCCAGGAGCGCAGAGTTGGTGTA